>JAODUO010000487.1:72500-92500 GCA_025642075.2 Ridgeia piscesae
ATAATGAGTCATGCCCATGTGAACTATGTGAATGTGTATATGAATGATGCAAATGTGTGTATGAGCCATGCCAATGTGTATATGAGCCATGCCAATGTGTGCTGAACACACCCAGTGGTGCTTACATTGACACATGAGACCGAAGTAGCCGGAGCTGCAGGTACACGTGAAGGTGTTGTCTTTGGCTGACTTACAGTGGCCACCGAACTTGCACGGTTTACGACCGCACGCGTTGAACTCTGAAACACGTCTTATGTCAGACAGGGGCGTGTCTTGTGGACTACACTAACAGCTTCCTCTATCAGAACTGTCATGACGTGTATCATGATGACATACACAAACCATATACTGGTTGACACATGGCTGCAGTAGTAATCTAAAGACATGTGTCCTCATTGAGAGATCATATCTAGTTGTATACTGCGTTCCAATCACCTCGTGTACACTGTAAATATAACTTTGTAACCGAACAGTTGCATACATTTGAAGTGGTAAACTCGATGAGCTCCTGAATTTACTAATTTGCCACATTGTACTTATGATATAAACCAACCAATTGGGACATAGCATATACCCAGCTCAAACAACAACACCAGTAACAACACCCAATAACACTAGTTCCTTAGTTTAGTTCTCTTCCAGTCCAGTATATGTATTGTCAGTACTACAGGAGGAGTATAATTCTAAACCATGGTTTCAATGATGTAGTCAATCATATTGTTTATTATAGCATAAAACAATACATCTTAGTTTAAAATGAATACAACACAAGGCTATATTGCTGCTGATTACTAATATCTTTACAATACCGTTGTTGCGATGACATGCTGTGAAGGTGAACTGACAACCTACTTTCACACGAGGACCCGCTGAAGGACTCTGTACAGTGACAGAGGCGACTGGAGTGAAACTGGATACATGAGCCACCGTTCTGACATGGACGCATCTTGCACAAGTTCTCACCTACAACCAACAGTCCAGTGCCATCACAGGCATGCACGCACGCACGCACGCTTGCATGCACGCACACACACACACACACAACACACACACGAATGAACAGATCATTTCTATAATGTTACCTTTTCAAAAGAATATCTTAGATAAGATGTTTACTATTTGGATAAGCATACTATGTATATACAAAATTACAATGACATAACACATTAATATTTAACACGATTCCAAGTGTCAAATGCTTTGAGTTACTAATAAAAGAAAAGTTTTGAACGAATTAATGAAAGTTATATGAATGCAATTCATTACGGAGATATGACAGTTGGTACATGATAGAAGTCTGCCAACTAAAAGACCACAAAGTAACGAGTGAAGTTACAGAGATGCAATGTAAACACGTCAATGCGTACGTTCACAATTCTTGCCTTCGTAGCCAACAACGCACCGACACTTGTACTTGAGACCAAACTCTACACACGTGCCGTTGTTAAAGCATGGCCGAGTCTCACAGTACAGTAACCCTGGAAACCAAACAGAAACACTTTACAACACTGTAAGACATTAGACACACACCATTCATAAACACACACAGTAGCAAATCCCCAAAACAATTTCTTTTTATGTTCGGCTTTGTACATAGCACTTAATTCATTATGAAAGTTTACAAACTGTCACATAAACCCATGTTTATTGCCTACTTAGTAATTACTATACAGTTATATAAAAAGCACACATAATTCATTATACAGCTGTTCTTTCAATAAACTGCTATAAAATAATATCCACTTAAAATTACTTTTCTGTGAGAAGTTTCTATCTAATTTTTTTTAAACCCTTCTAAATACAACTACAAGCATCTCTGTAGCAAATGTTGAAATCTTAAATATATATTTTTTCTATAAAATGCTAAATACACCTCACATAAATCATATACTGCTGCTTCAGGCAGGCTGAGATATGTCAAGCTATAGTACAGGTTTCAGAAACGTTGACACATCAGAAAGTTTAATTTAAACAACATTCTTATTAACTGAAATGGACAATTAGGGTTTATCCTAATGTTAGACACTAAGAATAATGTTTGTTTTTGTCTATGAATAAACCTATGTTATATGTCGATCATTCTGCCTTCAGCAACAGAAGTAAGGTTGAGATCTTAGACAAAGTAATACTATCTAGACTTACTTTCACAGTCGGCCCCGGTGTAAGCCTGTGGGCAAATACAAGTCCGCGTGCGTCCCTTCAGCTCACACGTTGCATTGTTCTGGCATGGGAACTCGTGACACGCGTCAGGGTCTAAAACCACGACATCACACTACACTTGTGACATGTCATGTCATTTTATATGTCAATCCTTTGAACGGTGTGTGGTTTGCACAATAAACAAATCTCTGTCAATATTATACTAAATATTATGCATCTGTATAGTGTGATTTTTTTATAAATGCAGAGACACGGTTTGATCCACGTATCTATTTATAATACAACTTAACTAAAAACAGAAAATAATATCCAACATTAAATTCGTTAAACAAAACATTAAAATCTTGCTCTAAAACATGGTTCCATAATTTGCATTGACTGACTGCCAATAAAAGAAAGTGAGTTGACTAACGTTCACAGCGAGTGCCAACATATCCCCTGGTACATTTGCATGTGTAGTCATGTCCTCGCTGCGTGCATGTGGCTCCGTGCAAACAAGGCTTTGCCCAGCATGCATTGAAATCTACAGAACATGCACATTTCATGACAATGATGAAACAACAGGCCTGAGACATCACAACACTAATATTTAACAGGTCTTGGTAAATGTCATCATTCCTTGAAAGTGAGAAGCAGCATAAGTTTACTTGTTTCAACAGCAAATCCGATTTGACTAACTTTGACAAACAATACAGATATACACGAATACACACATATTGAGTATTATAAAAACAAATATATTATATAATAAACACATATATGTTAATGTCCAGCTTCTCACTGGCATCATAAGAGACATGTGTTAAGCCAAACCCGCCTGTTGACTTACACTTCTGGTCAGCCAACCCCACCCAAAATAACCATGCAATGCATACAATAGAGTACAAAACGTCTGAGGTACCCAGGGTATTTCTTATTTGGAATGACAAATGTTTCATATTTGTTTGCATGTGAAAGTTACAAACCACCTGGACGAGGGCAGAAGGATGTACTGCAAAGCATGAGTATGTGTATTGTTATTTAGAATTCAAGTGGATTTTCGCAGAATGTTGCATTGCAGGGTAACATCACCTAGTGGATAGTTGTAAACACAAACAAACAAACATCACCTAGTGGATAGTTGTAAACACAAACAAACAAACATCATCTAGTGGATAGTTGTAAACACAAACAAACAAACATCACCTAGTGGATAGTTGTAAACACAAACAAACAAACATCACCTAGTGGATAGATTTAAACACAAACAAACAAACATCACCTAGTGGATAGTTGTAAACACAAACAAACAAACATCACCTAGTGGATAGTTGTAAACACAAACAAACAAACATCACCTAGTGGATAGTTGTAAACACAAACAAACAAACATCACCTAGTGGATAGATTTAAACACAAACAAACAAACATCACCTAGTGGATAGTTGTAAACACAAACAAACAAACATCACCTAGTGGATAGTTGTAAACACAAACAAACAAACATCACCTAGTGGATAGTTTTAAACACAAACAAACAAACATCACCTAGTGGATAGTTGTAAACACAAACAAACAAACATCACCTAGTGGATAGTTGTAAACACAAACAAACAAACATCACCTAGTGGATAGTTGTAAACACAAACAAACAAACATCACCTAGTGGATAGTTGTAAACACAAACAAACAAACATCACCTAGTGGATAGATTTAAACACAAACAAACAAACATCACCTAGTGGATAGTTGTAAACACAAACAAACAAACATCATCTAGTGGATAGTTGTAAACACAAACAAACAAACATCACCTAGTGGATAGTTTTAAACACAAACAAACAAACATCACCTAGTGGATAGTTGTAAACACAAACAAACAAACATCACCTAGTGGATAGTTGTAAACACAAACAAACAAACATCACCTAGTGGATAGTTGTAAACACAAACAAACAAACATCACCTAGTGGATAGTTGTAAACACAAACAAACAAACATCACCTAGTGGATAGATTGTAAACACAAACAAACAAACATCACCTAGTGGATAGTTGTAAACACAAACAAACAAACATCATCTAGTGGATAGTTGTAAACACAAACAAACAAACATCACCTAGTGGATAGTTTTAAACACAAACAAACTAACATCACCTAGTGGATAGTTGTAAACACAAACAAACATACATCACCTAGTGGATAGTTGTAAACACAAACAAACAAACATCACCTAGTGGATAGTTGTAAACACAAACAAACAAACATCACCTAGTGGATATTTGCAAAAACAAACAAAAATGATGTGTGAACAGGTATGTTCATGTTTTGGGTCAAATAAATTGAGAAACAGCTGCCATCCAAAGGGATACAAAAGTAGCGTGCATTTTAAATAGTATTAATGTTACCAGTTCATGTGTCGCTGTTGCCCTTGGTACTTACTCTGACAGTGGTTGCCATAGTAACCATTGGCACATATGCAGTGGTATTCGCTTTTTTCAGAAGCACACGTGCCACCATTGAGGCACAGACTTGGAGTACTGCACGGGTCACGCACTGCAACCACACCAACTGGCTACAAACCACAGAGTGTGTGTGTGTGTGCGTGTGGTTGTATGTGTATGCGTGGATGTGCGTGCGTGCGTGCGTGTGTGCATGTTCATGTGGTGAAGGCTGTTAGTATTCATTTACACTGTCTTCATTAGGCATTTATGTTGACAGTTGTCACTTACATTGTCAGTTTTCAACAGTCACTCATGCCGACAGTTGTCACCTGTCACTTACACTGACAATTTTCACTAGTCACTTATGCTGACAGATGCACGAGTCTCTTACACTGGCAGTTGTCGCCATAAAAGTTTGGTCCACATCGACAGTGACGCTCTCCATGTCGTACGTAGCACTCTCCTTTGTTCTTGCAAGGCTTGAAACACAGGTCCACCTCTACAAACAGGTACACAATTGAAACACAGGTCCACCTCTACAAACAAGTACACAATTGAAACACAGGTCCACCTCTACAAACAGGTACACAATTGAAACACAGGTCCACCTCTACAAACAAGTACACTATTTAAACACAGGTCCACCTCTACAAACAAGTACGAAGTTCAACACAGGTCTACCTCTACAAACAAGTACACAATTGAAACACAGGTCCACCTCTACAAACAAGTACAAAGTTCAAACACAGGTCCACCTCTACAAACAAGTACAAAGTTCAAACACAGGTCCACCTCTACAAACAAGTACAAAGTTCAAACACAGGTCCACCTCTACAAACAAGTACAAAGTTCAAACACAGGTCCACCTCTACAAACAAGTACAAAGTTCAAACACAGGTCCACCTCTACAAACAAGTACAAAGTTCAAACACAGGTCCACCTCTACAAACAAGTACACAATTCAAACACAGGTCCACCTCTACAAACAAGTACACAATTCAAACACAGGTCCACCTCTACAAACAAGTACAAAGTTCAAACACAGGTCCACCTCTACAAACAAGTACAAGGTTCAAACACAGGTCCACCTCTACAAACAAGTACAAGGTTCAAACACAGGTCCATCTCTACAAACAAGTACATGGTTCAAACACTTGTCTACCTCTACAAATAAGCACACAGTTCAAACACAGGTCCACCTCTACAAACAAGCACAAAGTTCAAACACAGGTCTACCTCTACAAACAATACAAGGTTCAAACACAGGTCCATCTCCACAAACAAGTTCAAGGTTCAAACACAGGTCCACCTCTACAAACAAGTACAAGGTTCAAACACAGGTCCACGTCAATAACTCTATAAACATGTACAATATTCAAACATAGGTATAAAATATTTCTGTAGAATCTTCTTGCAGACAATTGGGGAGACCAGTAATGATTAGATGTAGATGCAGAATGTGCAACATACCTTCACAGTTGGTGCCATGGTAGCCCTTACTACAGAGGCAGTAGTACTTGCGTCCCCGGCGAATACACGAGCCACCATGCTTGCACGGCCGCTTGTAGCATAGGTTGCAAACTAAACAAACACATCATCTTCCTCAACAAGTTATACGCAATCACACATGCACGCACAGACGCATGCACAAACACACAAGTGCACAGTATTGGTCAGGCATTATCATGTCATATCTAATTAAAACATTTCAGGATCAAACAAGAAATGTTTCAGAAATCATCATGTCCATTGATCAAGACAAGATTTCTTTTGGGACAAACAATGCAATTTAATTTTGATATGCTGGAAACATTCAATTTAAGCTATTTCTTCCTTTGCCAACACCTTTAGATGATGGCAGAGAAAAATGTGACACTGGCACATATTGCCATAGTATCTATTGATACAGAGGCAGCGGATGTGATACTTACACTGGCACATGTCGCCATAGTATCTAATGATACACTGTCAACAGAAGTGATACTTACACTGGCACACGTTGCCATAGTATCTAATGATACACTGTCAACAGAAGTGATACTTACACTGGCACACGTTGCCATAGTATCTAATGATACACTGTCAACAGAAGTGATACTTACACTGGCACACGTTGCCATAGTATCTAATGATACACTGTCAACAGAAGTGATACTTACACTGGCACACGTTGCCATAGTATCTAATGATACACTGTCAACAGAAGTGATACTTACACTGGCACACGTTGCCATAGTATCTAATGATACACTGTCAACAGAAGTGATACTTACACTGGCACACGTTGCCATAGTATCTAATGATACATTGTCACAGAAGTGATACTTACACTGGCACACGTTGCCATAGTATCTAATGATACACTGTCAACAGAAGTGATACTTACACTGGCACACGTTGCCATAGTATCCATTGATACATTGTCAGCAGAAGTGATACTTACACTGGCACACGTTGCCATAGTATCTAATGATACACTGTCAACAGAAGTGATACTTACACTGGCACACGTTGCCATAGTATCTAATGATACACTGTCAACAGAAGTGATACTTACACTGGCACACGTTGCCATAGTATCCATTGATACATTGTCAGCAGAAGTGATACTTACACTGGCACACGTTGCCATAGTATCTAATGATACATTGTCAGCAGAAGTGATACTTACACTGGCACACGTTGCCATAGTATCCATTGATACATCGGCAGTGGAAGTTGTCCCCCATCGCCTTACAAACACCTCCGTTCTGACACTTGTGAATCTCACACGGCATGACAGCTGTCAAAAAAACACAACACTACACAACTACACTCTGTCACTGTCAATGAACAACACGACTTACAATCACTTTCTCAACCATAACATTTCTACACGACTCTGCTATCATTGTTTGCTATCATACACAACAAGATTACATTGTAACAATATCCTTGAACTACACATGACATGAGAGCTGTAAAGACTATACTTCTCACTGTCTCAAACAGAACACATGGACACTCGTCAGTTGTGAAGGTGATGTACAGACTCGTCAGTTGTGAAGGTGATGTATAGACTGAGGAGTTGTGAAGGTGACAAGACTTGTGGAGGTGACTCACTCTGACAGTTCTCGCCGTGGTATCCTAGCTTGCATTTGCACTTGTAGCTCATCATTCCACTGACACAGCTGCCTTCGTGGAGACACGGATTCTTGTGACAAGGATCATACACTAAAATAAAGCAGGACGTACATTTAAGTAAGAACATTTATTCAATTACGCATTTCCCTTCAGTATGGTTAATGTTGAAATAGTTTATTAAACGTAGCTGATCAAAATTGTTGAATTACTGTTGTCAAATTTGAAACTTTCTTTTCTCTTCTCTTCTGATAATCTCTGTAACAATTACATTTTTAAGTGGCAATACACATGAAAATCAGAAAGATAAGTGGTGGAAACTTTACAGTGACAGATTGAAAATAAAACAGGAAAATGTAGCCAACCAGTGATATAAACAATGATGAATTGTGACTGTTGGTGGCTCCTGAGAGCAGGAGACATGAAATAGCTGAACAGAAAGTGTTGTTTAATGAAAGAAGGCATTTGGTTTTACAACAAGCTGTCTTTTATTACCGTAAAAAGTATGTCACTGTATGTCACTATTATGTCCTGGTGCAGGGTGTACACTGTATGTCACTATTATGTCATGGTACATGGTGTACACTGTATGTCACTAGTATATCATGGTACAGGGTGTACACTGTATGTCACTATTATGTCCTAATATAGGGTGTACACTGTATGTCACTATTATGTCCTGGTACATGGTGTACACTGTATGTCACTATTATGTCCTGGTACAGGGTGTACACTGTATGTCACTATCCTGGTACAAGGTGTACACTGTATGTGACTATTATGTCCTGGTACAGGGTGTACACTGTATGTGACTATTATGTCCTGGTACAGGGTGTACACTGTATGTCACTATTATGTCCTGGTGCAGGGTGTACACTGTATGTCACTATTATGTCATGGTGCAGGGTGTACACCGTATGTCACTATTATGTCCTGGTACAGGGTGTACACTGTATGTCACTATTATGTCCTGGTACAGGGTGTACACTGTATGTCACTATTATGTCATGGTGCAGGGTGTACACCATATGTCACTATTATGTCCTGGTACAGGGTGTACACTGTATGTCATTATTATGTCCTGGTGCAGGGTGTACACTGTATGTCACTATTATGTCATGGTACATGGTGTACACTGTATGTCACTAGTATATCATGGTACAGGGTGTACACTGTATGTCACTATTATGTCCTAATACAGGGTGTACACTGTATGTCACTATTATGTCCTGGTACAGGGTGTACACTGTATGTCACTATTATGTCCTGGTACAGGGTGTACACTGTATGTCACTATCCTGGTACAAGGTGTACACTGTATGTGACTATTATGTCCTGGTACAGGGTGTACACTGTATGTCACTATTATGTCCTGGTACAGGTGTACACTGTATGTCACTATTATGTCCTGGTGCAGGGTGTACACTGTATGTCACTATTATGTCATGGTACAGGGTGTACACTGTATGTCACTAGTATATCATGGTACAGGGTGTACACTGTATGTACATTATTATGTCCTAGTACAGGGTGTACACTGTATGTCACTATTATGTCCTGGTACAGGGTGTACACTGTATGTCACTATTATGTCCTGGTACAGGGTGTACACTGTATGTCACTATTATGTCCTGGTACAGGGTGTACACTGTATGTCACTATTATGTCATGGTACAGGGTGTACACTGTATGTCACTAGTATATCATGGTACAGGGTGTACACTGTATGTCACTATTATGTCCTAATACAGGGTACAGGGTGTACACTGTATGTCACTATTATGTCCTGGTACAGGGTGTACACTGTATGTCACTATTATGTCCTGGTACAGGGTGTACACTGTATGTCACTATTATGTCCTGGTACAGGGTGTACACTGTATGTCACTTATTATGTCCTGGTACAGGGTGTACACTGTATGTCACTATTATGTCCTGGTACAGGGTGTACACTGTATGTCATTATTATGTCCTGGTACAGGGTGTACACTGTATGTCATTAGTATGTCCTGGTACAGGGTGTACACTGTATGTCATTATTATGTCCTGGTACAGGGTGTACACTGTATGTCATTAGTATGTCCTGGTACAGGGTGTACACTGTATGTGACTATTATGTCCTGGTACAGGGTGTACACTGTATGTCATTATTATGTCCTGGTACAGGGTGTACACTGTATGTGACTATTATGTCCTGGTACAGGGTGTACACTGTATGTCACTATTATGTCCTGGTACAGGGTGTACACTGTATGTGACTATTATGTCCTGGTACAGGGTGTACACTGTATGTCACTATTATGTCCTGGTACAGGGTGTACACTGTATGTGACTATTATGTCCTGGTACAGGGTGTACACTGTATGTCACTATTATGTCCTGGTACAGGGTGTACACTGTATGTCACTATTATGTCCTGGTACAGGGTGTACACTGTATGTCACTATTATGTCCTGGTACAGGGTGTACACTGTATGTCACTATTATGTCCTGGTACAGGGTGTACACTGTATGTCACTAGTATGTCCTGGTACAGGGTGTACACTGTATGTCACTATTATGTCCTGGTACAGGGTGTACACTGTATGTCACTATTATGTCCTGCTGCTTGTGCATCAATGTCCCGAGCTGTCCATGTTGTGGTTCCACAGTGGCTGTGTTATACATTCTCCTCCTGTCACCCGAGGTGTATTTATATTTGTTTGTATGTGGTGTAAATACGATGTGATAGTACACCTGCAGTTCTTGTCTTTACATTGTATAGAAAGTGTTTACTTTTTTTTATTGTGTGAACAAGCCTGCCCTTACAAAAAAACAGCCGAAAACTGCCTGTATCTCAATAGACAATAACATTATTGCATTGCATTGCATTGCACTGCACTGCACTGCACTGCACTGCACTGCACTGCACTGCACTGCACTGCACTGCACTGCACTGCACTGCATTGCATTGTAGAGATGGGTAAGTACTGACCCTGACAGTTCTCCCCGGAGTAGCCTAGCTGACACTGACACTTGTAGTTGCCGCCGGACGTTGTACATATTCCACCATGTTGACATGGCTGGTTCCTACAGATGTTGAACTCTGAGGACACAGGCAGACACTCTCAGACTGCATCACTTTCACTAACATTTTAACATCATGTAGCAAATACCTTAACAACTGTTATAGTAATAAATTTGTTTTATAGTCTATACAACAACTGTTATAGTAATAAATTGTTTGATAGTCTATACATAATGTGACATAGACAAGAGTGCTACTCTATATATTAGAAACAATAGCAAATACATGTATAATTTGATATGATATTATTTATTGTAGTAGTGGATTGACTGTGTTGACTGATTGACTGTAGTAATAGTGGTGGTATTTTATTCACAACAATGTCACAAAACAGGAACACAAGAAGGAAATTGTATGTGTACAATCATCTTATTTCCCTACTCGACGTCTATAAATAACAATATAAGATGATGCAATATTATGTATACATCTATATACTGTTGTGCAACATCCTACAATAAATATTTGCTGGGAGACTATATAAGACAGATATTATAATTATTATTGCTGAGACATTCTTGCTGCCGTAGGGAAAGCAATGAAATGGAAATGACTGAATGGACACACATATCTAGTATTATCTACAGACCCAGACTAAAGAGACAAGATGGAGATGTCACCTACTCTCACAGTTGTTGCCGGAGTAGCCTTCAGCACACTTGCACTGGTAGTCACGCTCCCCAGGCTTCACGTCACATGTGCAAGTGCCATTGTTGAGACAAGGTTTTCTAGCACAAGGGTCCTTGTCTGCATATGACAATGACAATGTACTCACTCATCTCAGCAGTCTTTGTTATTGTCTTATTGAGTTCACACTAGCTGCTAGGCACTCATCCTGACTAACACCATGAATTACCAAGTAAACATCAAAGGGGTAAATATGGGTATTTAAGTGGATCTGAGATTCACGCCTACCATTAATGACCAGGGCTAGTCAGTTGGTACGAGTTTGCTTATTCAAAGAGTAGTGTACTGTAAGACAAGTTATTACATCTTACTTGGTGATTAAACCCAGTTGGTAGATGCCTAATTGGTTTCCTCCAATTACTTCTCATATGTTCTAGTGTCATGTCTATAGGGCCTACTTGATCATTCACGGCTGACAATTTTACAACTGACAGACTTCCCACTTCAGACAAAGTCCGAGGACACTGTTGTAGACTACCCCGGTAGTTCTTATTTCAAGATGATTGTTTACGTTGGTATAACTTCAATCGACCCAACATATAGAACTGGTCCGTATATTTAGTGCACATATTACCCAAATGTCATGCTTTTGTCATACATCACACACTTGTTGTTGTATTTGGAACTCTCGATCCACTATCTTTTGTGTGAATTGTAAATGACTAGACTATGTTATGTCTGACCATGGAAGACTGACCCTGGCATCTGTCTCCAGCTGTGCCTATGGGACATGTGCAGTGAAAGGCTCCGTCACGTCCCACCTTCAGACAGGTGCCGTTGTTGGCACATGGGGAGCTCACACAGGGGTTGTTGTGGAGCTTCTCCTCTGGATGGCACAGAGAATAAGACATCAACATAGTCAGTATAACACATCAACACAGTCGGTACAAGACATCAACACAGTCAGTACAAGACATCAACACAGTCAGTGTAAAACATCAACACAGTCAGTATAACACATCAACACAGTCGGTACAAGACATTAACATAGTCACTCAGTACAAGACATCAACACAGTCAGTCAGTACAAGACATCAACACAGTCAGTGTAAAACATCAACACAGTCAGTATAACACATCAACACAGTCGGTACAAGACATTAACATAGTCAGTAAGTACAAGACATCAACACAGTCAGTCAATACAAGACATCAACACAGTCAGTGTAAAACATCAACACAGTCTGTATAACACATCAACACAGTCGGTACAAGACATTAACATAGTCAGTAAGTACAAGACATCAACACAGTCAGTCAGTACAAGACATCAACACAGTCAGTGTAAAACATCAACACAGTCAGTATAACACATCAACACAGTCGGTACAAGACATTAACATAGTCAGTAAGTACAAGACATCAACACAGTCAGTGTAAAACATCAACACAGTCTGTATAAGACATCAACATAGTCAGTCAGTATAATACATCAACACAGATGGTACAAGATATCAACACAGTCAGTACAAGACTTCAACACAGTCAGTACAAGACATCAACACAGTCAGTCAGTATAATACACCAACACAGTCAGTCAGTACAATACATCAACACAGTCAGTATAAAACATCAACACAGTCAGTCAGTATAAGACTTCAACACAGTCAGTACAAGACATCAACACAGTCAGTCAGTATAATACATCAACACAGTCAGTCAGTACAATACATCAACACAGTCAGTCAGTACAAGACATCAACACAGTCGGTACAAGTCATCAACACAGTCAGTATAAGACATCAACACAGTCAGTATAAGACATCAACACAGTCAGTATAAAACATCAACACAGTCAGTATAACACATCAACACAGTTGTTACAAGACATCAACACAGTCAGTCAGTACAATACATCAAACACAGTCAATTAGTACAAGACATCAAACACAGTCAGTCAGTACAAGACATCAACACAGTCAGTTTAAGACATCAACACAGTCAGTATAAAACATCAACACAGTCTGTACAATACATCAACACAGTCAGTCAGTACAAGACATCAACACAGTCAGTCAGTACAAGACATCAACACAGTCAGTATAAGACATCAACACAGTCAGTATAAAACATCAACACAGTCTGTACAAGACATCAACACAGTCAGTCAGTATAATACATCAACACAGAGGTACAAGACATCAACACAGTCAGTACAAGACTTCAACACATTCAGTCAGTATAATACATCAACACAGATGGTACAAGAAATCAACACAGATAGTACAAGACATCAACACAGTCAGTACAAGACATCAACATAATCAGTACAAGACATCAACATAGTCAGTATAAAACATCAACACAGTCAGTCAGTATAATACATCAACACAGATGGTACAAGACATCAACACAGTCAATACAAGACATCAACACAACCAGTATAAGACATCAACATAGTCAGTACAAGATATCAACATAGAATGTTCTACATGTACAATTAGTATAAGACATCAACATAGAGACGTATTGTTGTGTGATAATGAGACATCAACATTAAGGCATTCTTGCACACAACAAATCAATGCAGAACATTATGGCTGTACTGTCAGTACTAAATATCAACGTAGGGCATTCTTGCTATACAAGACATCGAAAGAGAGCATTGAGACTGGAAAGAGTTCATTGAAAACATCAATGTTACGAAGGTTGTACAATCTTGAAAGGCCTTGATTTGTCAAGAATGTTACAGTTTAACTAGCCAGGTATATACATATGTTTAAGATAAGCACATTACGTCATATGAAGTCAGACACATGCACAGAGGCCAGAATTGAGTACTTGCTAAACTGACACAATTAAGAAAAATATTTGGACTACTAGAATATTGGTATAGCCGTAACCTTCCATTATATTACTCTTTGATAGTACTGCATTTAGACAGACACTTGGTTATTTATGGGGCCATATCAACTGACATACAGATCCCTTTTGTTAACAACATGTGTACACTCAGTATACCATAAGAATATATAGGAGGGTTGCTTCTCAACTGAAATGTGACCCTAAAATCAGTGCAACCTATCTTTACTACGCAGTGCAGCTGTCTTTTTAGGCTGTACATAAAATTGCAATCAATCACAAAAATATAATTAATCTTACTGAGAATTAAGTATTCTCGATGTTCCAAATATGCAATAACTCAAAGAATAGAAATAAATCATGGATACATGCAGGGGCAGGACAGTGTACAAAATGTGCGAAAACAGGATTAGAATGGTTCATGAACAGGATAACAAAGATGGTTAAAACATGATTTAAATAACAAGATACTCATTTACAGCATATGTAATTTGGATTGGGAATACAAACATTCGTTTCATTTAGTCTTTAGGAATTGTTATAGCAGCAAAGATTCGCTGAGTAAGAAAGATTCAATGAATAAAAAGAGTGCAGCTGCTGTGATGCAGCTGTGATGTAGCTGTGATGTAGCTGTGATGTAGCTGTGATGCAGCTGTTACCTCGTAGACCACATCTGACTGGCTGAAAGTGGATGACGGCGGCATCTTTCTCAAGGAAGTGAAGCGACCGTGCGTCATGATGTATCCAACATGCCTTGTGATTATGGATGTAGTCAACGGCAACACACGTCATGTCAGCCATGCACACATGCTTACATGTCTTCAGGTCGTCGATGGAGCTGTTCATTGTGCCACCAGCTGCGAATCTCATGGGGAAGCGGGCAAACCCCCGCATACACGCTAGAACAAGGCTTAGTGTTGCACTGCATCGCTTCTTTGCGGAAACATACTGGCTCTACTATGGCTCAATGTTTTCTGGCCTAAATAGTTTACGCAACACATACTGACATAAAAGTTGTCATTGTATTCATCAACCTTAATGTCTATATCATTTCAGGAACAAACACATAGATACATACACGTTACTTTCCTTTTTAATATTAGACACCATTAGATAAAGCGAAAACTTACGCGAAAACAGATGTCGCACGCAAAGAAAACTTATGTCGCCCATCACAGTTTTCGCAGTGCCATCAGAGGTCTATGAGGATCTGTGGTCCTAAGCTTTGTTAGTTTGTATGTTTGTTACTTAAGTCTGCCTCCTGTAATGTGCGTTTGACAAACATTCGATGTGAATAAGCTAGCAATAGAAAGTTGTGAAGAATCATGTGTACTGATAAAAGCGGTCATGCCAATGCACAAACCTTGACAGTTACGTCCGTGGTATCCGCGTTTGCACAGACACCTGCGTTTGCGGCCCCGACGCACACAGAGACCACCATTGCGACACGGGCACTCCTCGCACGGATCAGCTGCAGAACACAGATGCAGAACAATTACTGTCTCCTGTATACACGGAGCAGTAAGAACAATGACACGGAACAGTTGTAATTGTTATATTGTTTCCTGTATGCATGGCTGAGCAGTAAGAATACAGACACAGAACACTTACATTATCTCCTGTACACATGGATCAACAAGTGAATTTGGAAGAGAATGTATTGCAAGCTTTGATGATATTCAGTCTGTGCTTGTTCAGTCGTTAATGTAAAACATCATGATGCTATGTTTGTAACTGACACTACAGTTTGTCCAGACACTTCTCATAAAGTGTCCAGTGGGTCTACCTTTAGACGTGGAGCATCGTGCAGGGCGATAGTGGTCCACGTTGACATCTATCTGCAGCTCAGAGACCGATGACAGTTTGTAGTAGACCCAGCACTCAGCCAACCACGGTATGTAGTCGAGGCCGGCACACGGAATGTCCTTCATGCAAGCTGCCTGACAATCCCGCAGGGAGTAACCCCGGCTCTGGAGTGTTCCTCCCGGGGCCCTACGGTGGGCCCACTTGGTGAAGGTCGACCACCCCACTGCAGCAAGAAAGGGTTATGGGCTAACAACAGTCAGCACTGCATCGCAACCACACACACACACTGAAAGTGATTACAAATGGCTGCTGCAAGTTTCACTGCTTTCCCAAGTCACATTCGCATGTGGCTGGTTGAAAAGTTGACATTGTCTTCGTATTCAAATGATTTGCTCTTAAATCAGCAACTGTGCCAAGATATTTAATTAACAATTACTTTGATAGGTGCAACATCTGACATTAGGTATAAGGCCATTCTTATAAAATTGTGTTGTATTATTTATACTTGAAGTATTCTAGCATCTTAATTATCAATTAATATTTCTATTCTAATTAATATTTTGCTTCTCACTACAGCAAAACACAAAAACAAAGATGATTAAGAATATACCAGGTGGTATTGTCTAGAACGTTGTGGAATATATTGTTGAACATAAACACAGCCGGGTTAGATGACGTACTTGAAGGTTCAACTTTGGTTCCGTTGCCATGTTGAATATGCTTAATGGAAGATTTACCATCTTCACAGTTTACTCTGTGCCACACAAATATGGCAGTGAAGAAAACCAGCCAGTCCCTGCATTCCTGCAGGAGCAATTACATCACACTCTAGAGATAACAGCATGTAACAGATTCATTATGATGAAATAATGTTCATGACATCATCATATAATACGCAAAATCGATTTGGTGGTTTCATATACAAATATGTACACGAGGTCTAGTAAATTATGTAGCTGATATTAGATAAGTTTGCTTTTTCACAAAAATATCATATGAAACAAAAAAAATTATAAAAGAGGGGTGTTACGTTAGTTTTAATAAAATATATAAATTGTAATTAGCAAGGATGGTGTGTGCATGCGTGCGTGTGTGTGTGCGTGCGTGCGTGCGTGCATGCGTACGTGCGTGCGTTCAGAATTGACTTATTGTCCAATATTGTCTCATCTATACCATTATTTACCAAGCACTTTCCTGTAAACAGCCATCATATTGACATTTCTTGCTTACTCTTGTAAGAAAACCTTCGATCTTCTAATTCATATTAACTTTTTGTCCCTAAAGGGTTTTGCTGTGAGTACTCTTTGGAATATACTTCCTTCTAATATTAAATTAGTTGAAAATATTGCATAATTCTGCCGTGATTTAAAGACATACTTTTACAACCTTGCCAATCCACCACAGCTCTACGTATCAATCAATCTGATAACGATTGGAATTGTTTATTGACCCTGAGATTGATTAACTCTTTTGTATTGATGCACCTCTGAGTTTGGGTTCTAAGAATTTGGACAATAATTATATATATATATATATATATATTATATATATATATATATATATATATATATATATATATATATATATATATATATATATATATATATACACTATATATATATATATATATATATATTATATATATATAAATATATATATATATATATATATATATATATATATATATATATATATATATATATAATATATAATATAGAGTGACCAATTTTACATGGTGACAAAATATTTTTTGAAATCAACAATGGGCTAAAAAAAATTGTTTGGATGATAAAACAACAGTGTTAAAATTTCAGAGAAATCCATTGAGAGGTAAAACCTCTCAATGCACCCAAACTTTATTGCATAGTGATACACTTCAGAACTTGTCCATTTCACAGTCGTATGTATTCAATGGTGAACCTATAAAATGTTCTATCCTATGAATGTTTTTGGTTGATTTGGATTCATCAGGTCCTACAACAAATTCAGCTTGACTGCTCAAATGGCAACATAGAGCAACTCTGGTAATTTACACAAATCCCAGACGGCCACTGGTCAGATCTTAAAAAAATACTTTAGAACCACTTGTCTTAGAATTGTGTGTACCAGGTAATACCGGTACCTCTTATTATGGGTATTTTGGTATGTATACCTCGGGGGTAATCCATTTCTGATGTTACATTTCTAGTTCAAGGTCAAGATCAGATGCTGAAGGTCAGATAAAGGTCAAAGTTGACTTCTTGGTGGGCAACAAATGGAAACTTCTATGAAATTATATTTTAGTTTATTCAGGAATATAAATGGATAATCTTACAATATTTGACACATTTTTTCATGAGAAAAGAGTATTCAGTCATACGTAGTCTAAATTACTTGAAACACAAAGACCGACATGTTACACAATGTATAGTGCAGATATCATTACTAATATGTATATTACAAGGAATTAGATCTATAACAACAGATAAAAGATATCTTTACACAATATGCTATAAGCATGAGGTTTATAAGTGCAGATAACGCGTAATAATCTTCATAATATTCATTTACCTATTCCCACTCACCATCCAGGTATGCAGAATCAACCAAGCCACCCTCGACATCCTCATGCACTCCACACTTTTCGTCTCCATCTTCATCCTCCAAATCATTCTCTTCAACAATCTCCATCTCGATACCCTCCTCGTCTTCAGCCTAAGCCTCTTCTGTGTTGGTGTATGGATTGCAGCAGCCGTCTTTGTCAGATCAGTTGCTGTATGATATGCATGAAAGATATTCTTTGTCGCAGCCACCTACTTCAGTCCTGTATTTCTTGCCCTGCACTCTACACTCACAGTGAATATCCCCGGTTGCAGACCATGCAATACAATGAAACAAGTTTTTGTGCCGTCTCCATCAGAGACGCCTGCATCGTGCCCACTTCCCCCAATGTTCTGGGAACTCTTCATTGAGCACGGTGTTTAGTGCATAGATCTTGGCTTTGGCTTACGGATATGAGGTCATGTGACAATTGCTGAGGGCGTGCATGTCATGCTACTGAAACTGTGGCTCAGTATTATCATATTCCACCGCTCCATCTGCACCTTGCACTCCACCTCCTCCAAACACACCCAACATACCAGTAGGACAAATGCTATGTATCTTCACTAAGTACATGGATCAGATTTGCCAGATTTGGCCGCATCAATGAGATAGAAGATCGTGAACTCATTAAAAACTGCTCCATTGTGACGAGTCTCCATCGTCAAGATCTCTCCTGCATTGAACGTAGACACACATACGCCAGGTTCCACCTATTGTTCTTGCTCTTCATGATATGTATATATTGTATTATGTTTCTCTTATTACAAATGTTCTGCCCGGAAATTTCAAATGTTCATCATGGAGTGCAATACATCTGTTTCACTGAAAATGTATGTATTTAACAAGATTTAACAAGAAGATTTAACAAGATTTAACAAGATTGCCACCTAGAGATTCAACTCTAGATGGCAGGTGGACTAGGAAGCCATTTGGCTTATCGAGAGTCCAATCTATCTATCTAAGTATACCCCGCCCTTCTTAGGTATATGTCGATTTTATTTTTAAATATATTAACACTACTAGCACCTACACAATCAGCTGATAATCTGTTCCATTCGTTTACTGTTCTTTGTGAAAATGAAAATTTTCTAATACACGTGTATCTAGTCTACACTGCTTCTTTGCTAATGTAACTCCATTGTCCTCTAGTCCTTCTCTCTTCCTTGACTGTGAAAAAAGTATTTCTGTCAATATTTTCATATCCATTCAATATTTTAAACACCTCAATCTGATCTCCTCTCAATCTTCTGGTTTCTAGTGTTGTTAAACCACATTCTTTTAGACGCATTTCATAACTAATATTCCTGAGTTTTGGTATCATTTTGGTTGCTCTCCTTTGTACTCTTTCTAGC
>JAODUO010000487.1:97500-185000 GCA_025642075.2 Ridgeia piscesae
TATATATTATTTACTTATTTATTAACTAGTTTACACCACAATTATTGTTAAATAGATAATCTATTATTTTAATGTTGTCTTTATTTATTTATTATATTAAAAAAAACATTTTAAAGAACAAATTATGTACAATGTATATCTTATATCTATATCTTATATTTATTTGCCATATTTCATTTTATTGTATATATATATATATATATATATATATATATATATATATATATATATATAGGCACTATATGAGTCAACGCCAGACTACATTCCAATTCATCATTTAATGCACGTTGAATATGGCAATAAAACTTTATTATTATTATATGATAATGTGATAAACTCAATATTAAATCGGACATTTAAGATAAGAAACGTATAACACAAGATATTTATGAACTGATTTTCCTAGTATTCATCAGTCGGAAGCTACAACTGTCATCCATCGTTAGAATATTATTTTTGTGTCTAGTCCCCAATAAGCTCCAGTCGCGCTGAGTCACGCCATGTATCGTGACCCGCTTACAGGCCCTATTAATGGTTGCCCGCGGTTACTAGACTAGGGTCAAATTGCATTTTGTGTTATTATTTTCCTGGCATCAGTGTCGTCAGGGTTGAATTGACCATGATATCCTTTTCCATTGTCTTTTTTTCTTCCTCTCACTTTTCTCTTATTGTGTTCTCTGTCAGCAGTCTCCAATCCCTTCTATAATTTTTCCATTCTTCTCCCGCTCTTTCTAGATGACTTTTATCCAAACCCCATTGCAATTTCGGTCTTCCTCGCCTCCATTTCCCTCCACTTTCTGGGCATGTGCTCTCTTTGTCCGTTTTTCATCTCCCATTTTCCCCACATGACCAGCCCATGTACTCCTCACCAATTTCTTCTTAGAACTTTCCTTCACTCCAACCTCCACTTTAATTTTCTCTTATCAGCTCTCTTAGCTCCCACGATTATTCTTACCACGTTGTTTTTCGCAAACCTGGAGATTCTCCTGATGTTTCTCTGTTAGTGCAATCGTCTCTAGTTCATTTATGTATGCCGGGGTAACACGAGCTGAGCACATTTCCTTTACATGATATGCGTCTATCTCATATCACCCCCTTCGACTTTCCTCCGAGCCTTAATTGCCCCGGCTGTAATCCTCATTGTAACCAAAGCAATTAATCTAGTGGATTTTGCAATGGGAAAAATGCCTATTTCCTATCGTGAATTAAAAAAATTGTAATACGAAACGTTACATGTCGTGAAGTTACTAGTTGAACGCCTACGCCACATCATCTATGTTAAGGTAGGGATGTTTAATTATTGTTTCATCAGAGTAAGTAACTACATGTTGGTATTTGTCATGGTCTTTGTCAGTAGGTTTGGGAGAGTAGCGTGAGGAATGTGGTGGCCAGCTATAGGCTGATGTTATGTAGGAGCTTTGGGTTCGTGTCTCTTTAATAATGTGTAGTTTCACTCTTACTTTCTAACTTTGACGTCTCCTGTGCTTGGTTTTGTTGAACTGCCAGCTACATTGGTCAATGAACTTGGTTGTCATATCGGTATTCATTTTAAGCAAGTTGGGTTTGAATTATATATACAAGGCTAAATGCTGCTTATGGAGAGCAGTGCATATACGACCGCCTACAGGAGACAGGCCGTATATTTTTATGTAACTGATTTTCCAATTATGTCTAATTGGAACATTGTCTGTAATACAAATGCACACCACATACTACAATATTGTTATGATATTGTAGTAAATAACATATATACAAAATCGGTCTCCTTAAAACAGATATGCTTAGATTCCGCGTACGGGAGACCAGTGTGTAATCGGAAGTTAGTTATTAGATATACTTATTTGCAGTAGTATATATCTAACGCCGACCTGGTATATCCAAAACCCAATACAACGATAACAATTACAACGTAAATATATATACAGATACACAAATTAACAACGCCGCATTTAACAACTGTACAACGTAGAGCTATGAGACCCGTCAACTATTTGTTTTATTAATGTGTGTATATATTTATTAAAATGAATACATATCAAACAAGCATATAGTACACTGAGCAAGGAACGCTAGCTCCTCAATCAACATATAGCAAAACCTTTAAACTATAAGCTCTTCTCTGCAATAAATGTGATCAAAACCAATCAAAATATAATATAAAGTTTATAATAATTGCGTCAGTTAATTCATTTATATCTAAACTATCTCCACTAACATGGATACTCATTAAATAAAATGCATTAGTTATGCAATCACACATCAAAACTTTAAGGAGACCGGCTCCGGTCTCTTTAAAATAGCGGTCTCCCGTACGCGGTGCTATATGCATAACTGGTCTCCCGTACGCGGCGTTTAACCTTATATATATATATATATATATATATATATATATATATATATATATATATATATATATATATACATACATACAGAGTTTGTGTGGTTGTCGGGGTGGCCCCCTCCAATGCAAAATCCTGGCTACGCCACTGCATTCACTGTCAGAACTGGCGGCAGTCGCGTGACTTCACAAGTTGATTTCAATGAGAATCTTGCTGTCAAATAGTATGGCATAAGCAGTAATAAGTTACGACGCTCTTTGATGACGGATTCACACATTTTGATTATGTGCCGAGAAGTTTTAATCACTTCCTTGTCTTCTTATATAGCCAGTTTGTGATAGAGTCAGATCTTGCGAGACACCAAAAAAACTCAGGCCTTTTAACATGGGATAATGGCGGCACAACAACATTATGACAAGTATAAAATATCCACAATGCATTTCGGAGGGAATTCCCTCGCTATAGTGCACAAGGTCCATTGGCCGAGTACTAATTTATAACTGGAAACTGTTGTCGAGAACACATTTTGTTGTCTGTTCACATCAGCAGTATTGCCGATCAAGTGCGTTTGTATATATGTGCGTGTGTGCGTGTGTGTGTTTGTGTGCGTGCGTGCGTGCGGGCGAACGAGCGAGGGAGTGCGCATGCGTGCGTGCGTGCGTGCGTGCGTGCGTGCGTGCGTGCGTGCGTGCGTGCGTGCGTACGTGCGTACGTGCATATGTGTGTCATCCACATTACAACTCGTGTAGGCAGTAGTCGTTTAATTGGAAGCTACTTGACAAAATATCGTTACACGACAAAGTGAAAGCTACGTAGATTAACATGTAGGTATTCGCTATAAAAAGTAATGACTATATTTGCGAACAGTAGGTCGCCATATGTCTTGTGATTATATATACTACATCTATCACACCATATCACAAATGTAGCTGTGCAATATACAAAACTGATGTTTGTTATATTTAAATTGCATTTTCTCTTTTATATGTCCTTGTTTATTTTGTGCGTAAGTGCACCAACCATGGACGTTAAAGCTACCTGTCAAAAATGTCCATTGGCGTCGAAACTCAGTTAGCATAACCTAATCTGTCGACATAACAATGGCTGTCATAACTATCAGTCGAAATGACTGTGTATCACAACTATCACTCGACATGACCATGGGCGCCACAATTATCAGTCGACATGACCATGTGCGTTACAACTATCACCCAGTCGAGATGACCATGAATGTCACAGTAGACACGATCACGTACGTCAAAATATCAACTAAAGTCAATACGTCTGTTTCGGGTTGATCCCGTTTTGTGAGCATGTGCTTGTAGTGTGTCAATGTTGCTAATATCTGACGAGATGCGAAATGACGAACTTAGCTGCTAACAAGCACGCAGTTATCTATACATCCTAATATCGACACTCTCGACACTTCGCACACCATTTTGTAATATCCATCGACCGAGATTGTTTCACATTTGCCCATGAATAAGTCACTTGAGTGTCACGTGCGGCCCACGCGTGCCATGGCAACTTCTCTGAATCGAGTTGATGCTGGTGACGTTCACGTGCTCTGTCCGAAGTGTCACTCGACAGAGGCCACGGTCGTTTATCCAATCATCTCGTTTTCATTAGATTGTCCGGCATGGCACGACGCGAGACTACATCGACTGACTCACACGTGACCTGCACGTATGCTCGAGACTAATTAACACTGATCCCACTGTCATTCTTCACCAGGGTCTCCACGACACCCGCCGCTGAAGCATCTCTATTTGAGAGACTGTAGCAACCTTCAGATCTTGTTGCACGTCTCTACTTGAGAGACTGTAGCAACCTTCAGATCTTGTTGCACGTCCCTACTTGAGAGACTGTAGCAACCTTCAGATCCTGTTGCACGTCTCTACTTGAGAGACTGTAGCAACCTTCAGATCTTGTTGCACGTCTCTATTTGAGATACCTAACAACCTCCAGATCTTGTTGCACGTCTCTATTTGAGAGACTGTAGCAACCTCCAGATCTTGTTGCGCGCGCCCTGTCTCTCCACGTAGTAGTGTTGACTGTGCGCCAGCCACGTGTCGTCGTCACACAGACGGGAGCGCTCCAAGGCCGACCGGGCGATCGGCGACGCGACGAGACGGGGGTTCGCCTCGCTCTTGGTGAGCCCCCTGAATCCGAGCGGTACTCCCATGGCGTACGAGGTGGGGTCTTCAGGAGGCAGTAAGCTGAGTGAGTTCGCCAGTAGGGTGTTGAGCATACTGACAGTGGCGGACGGCTGCTGAGCCGCGCTGCTGCTGCTGCTGGACGACGTTGGCGATAGCGGGTCCTTCATCACGTCGGAGCTCCGAGACGATGACTTCTCGGCCGACAAACCGCTGTGGAAGCTCGGCGGCCTCTGTATAGCGACAGCTGTGTCTGACACCAGCAGGCAGGACGCAGTCGCCTCCGGGATGTTGGTTCGAGACTGACGCACGAAAGGCATCGTTGGCGGCTCGACAGTCTGCCTGCTAGGTGGTGCGTGTCCAATCCCTGGTGCGTTGCTGTGCGGCGCTGCTACCTCCCTGACGTCATTGCGCGAGACGAGGTCAGTTGGGTGTTGACTCGGTTCGTCACACTGACTCGTCTTAACGGGTGTCACCTAAAACGTAATAAATACACCTAATGTGTGGGGCCATATAATAAAAGACCGGGTGCTGTAAGTTATAGTTGATTGTTGTTATCCCGATCGTGCCATGTTGATATGCCATTGGGGCATTCGATCCACGACGCGTGGTTTCCTTTGTTGGCGACACCTGCCAGAACGGTTCTTGTAACTGTAATGGTTGGGCAATGTCGCTTAATTTAACAGAACGAGTAAACGGATGCCACACAATCCTGATTGTTTGTATCAAGACCCACAGGCGTTGGAACATGATGAATTATAGGTGTGCGTGCTGTGGCTCTCAAAGCTCCCCAATTACACATACGCACACGCACGCACGCACACATGCATCACACACGCACACGCACACACGCACACACGCACACACGCCACACACGCACACACCACACAACACACACACACACACACACACACACACACAAACACACACACAAACACGCACACACGCACACACACACACACCAAACACACACGCACCACGCACACACACACAAACACACACACACACACACACACACACACACACACACACACCACACACACACACACACACACACACACACACACACACACACACACACACACACACACACACACACACACACACACACACACACTAAAGCTTGTCAAAATGTCAACTGCACTTCATCAAAGGTTCATCAAAGAAATGAGTTTGAGGTTATAAGACAACTCTAGTTGCAGCGCCACTGTCACTCCCATGACGCTTTCTAACGCCACCATCTTGAAACTCGCCAAACAACCTCTACACTTCAAATATCGCGTGATATGCCTACCTTTAACCCCTCCCCTATAACTTATAGTGTAGTTGAGCCCCATGTTCCGATCCAGGTTGTGAAAATGGTATCAATACTGATAAGACATAGATTCTAATTCTACTACACTTTTCCTTAGAGTAGTTATGCAAACTGGTTGGACATGTAACTACATACACTGAGCCCCGTGTGTATCGTTTGCTTGCACTGCGAGGAACATGTTGACAATATTATTAGTTATTTGTAAAGACGACCGGGGCTGGGACCAATTCCTTTCTCCAATTGGCAATTCCTGCTCCAATTTTCTCCAATTCCTTTTGATTCAATCCCAGTTCCTTTTTCAATTCCAATTAATTCTACAATCGTTCAATTTCCGCTCCAATTACACATAACGATAGAAGGCAACCACGTATGATTATTGTGCATACGGCGTATCAAATTTGTACGAGTGAAATCACTTTTAAAAAATTGCTTTCAGATACTCAATTCAAGCAAGTTAATAAATGAGTGGTGGCGTCATAAAAACATCAGATACTCAATTCGTTTTCATTCAATTCAAATTTTTGCTACAAATCCTTTCGTTCACAATTGTTAATTTCCGCTTCAACTAATGTCTTTATAAACCTTTCCATTCTAATTCCCGCTTCAATTTATGTTGTTCGAAATCTTTTAATTCCAATTCCAGCTCCAATTCTGGAATTAGACGCAAAATATAGATGATCAATTCTGGATCCTGGCGACATCAATGGTACGAAGATGATGATAACATTGATGAAAATGGATTGGCACATGTGATAGGAATTAACACGTACATGACCTAACCAGAAACTATCCCAACCTACCACTTGCTATTTCACCTAGAGCTTGTAACGTGCATGTATGTCAGCAGGCTCTTTGACACGTCAGTGAGAGAAAGGACACGACGGACTATGACGTGGCACCCACCTGAAAGACGTTAGTAGGCAGCAGACGACGCAACAGGTTCAGTCGATGGGGCACGAGTTGTCTTATTGACGGTGTCATAGTCGTCGATGACGGCGTCGGGGGTGGCATGGTCGGACCTGCCATGTACGTGCCTAATTGCAAATTGGACGCGTTCATATTAGTCATTGACGGCCCGTGCACCATCTGCGAAGTAGGCTTAGTGTCCACCAATACGTTGCCACGGAGTTTTTTTTTGTATGTCGCAAAGCCGACGTAAGTGACGGCCAACGGCACGACGGACAACAGCGGCATCCAGCGTACGGCGACCGGCGTCGGTAGACAGACGAGGGACAGTGCGGCAACAGCTGCCATGCCGTGCAGGGGGTAGAGGATGAGGCGGAAGGCGGCCCACTGCACGGCGTAACACATGAACGTCTCCGAGAGACGAGACAAGCCGCTGACGTGTCGCTGTCGCCACGGCAGGTAGCCGATGTCCATGAGCGACATGAGCAGCAGCCACGTCGTGAACTCAGCGCCGCGGTACACGATCCACGTCCTGTTGACGACGGCTGTCGCCAGTACGTCCAGCCACATCATCGGCACGGCCCGCGCCGCGTTAGACCACAGAACATGCGCTGTCGGACACAAGGGCGACTTTGTCGAACACACGACTGACGCACGAAGACGACATTGTCAAACATACGAATGACACACGACGACGATATTTTTAAACACACACACCACTGTCACACGCGGCGCGCTGTCGGACACACGACGATGACATTGTCAAACACATGACTGACATACGAAGCGCGCGGTTGGACACACGAGAACGACATTGTCAAACACACGAGTGGCACACGAGGCGCGCTGTCAGGCACAAGAAAACATAATTGTCAAACACTCGGCTGACACGAGGCGAGCTCTCGGGTTCGCTAAAATCACGCAAACTTGGACGACACAGAAAGAGAAACGGTTGACAAACTTCAAAAAGGATCTTATGAAAATCTACAAATATTGTTTTATAAGTATACTTCTATATACTAATGTTGAGGTGCCTGAGGTTGAGGTGCCTGTGTCTACAGTCGAAGTGCCTGTGCTTACAGTCGAGGTGCCTGTGCCTACAGTCGAGGTGCATGTGCCTACAGTCGAGATACCTGTGCCTACAGTCGAGGTGCATGTGCCTACAGTCGATGTGCCTGTGCTTACAGTCGAGGTGCCTGTGCCTACAGTCGAGGTGCCTGTGCCTACAGTCGAGATACCTGTGCCTACAGTCGAGGTGCATGTGCCTACAGTCGAGGTGCATGTGCCTACAGTCGAGGTGCCTGTGCCTACAGTCGAGGTGCCTGTGCCTACAGTCGAGATACCTGTGCCTACAGTCGAGGTGCATGTGCCTACAGTCGATGTGCCTGTCCTTACAGTCGAGGTGCCTGTGCCTACAGTCGAGGTGCATGTGCCTACAGTCGAGGTGCCTGTGCCTACAGTCGAGGTGCATGTGCCTACAGTTAAGGAGCCTGTGCCTACAGTTAAGGAGCCTGTGTCTACAGTCGAGGTACCTGTGCCTACAGTCGAGATGCCTGTGCCTACAGTCGTTGTGCCTGTGCCTACATTTAAGGTACCTGGGCCTACGGTTGAGGTGCCTGTGCCTACAGTTGAGATGTCTGGGCCTACAATTGAGGTCCTGGGCCTACATTTGAAGTGCCCGGGCGTACAGTTGAAGTGCCTGGGCCTACAGTTGTAGTGCCTGGGCCTACATTTAAAGTGCCTGGGCCTACATTTGAAGTGCCTGGGCCTACATTTGAAGTGCCTGGGCCTACAGTTGAAGTGCCTGGGCATACAGTTGAGGTTTTGTTGTTGCGATACCGGGGCCACCAGTTGGGTGCTCAACCAACACTCTTTATATTTACCCAAATGTCTTGGGTATCTAAGTATGTTATTATAATAACAAACGACTCGTGTAAAATACCTAAATGTAATAAAATTCAATAATAAATGGTAAGTACCCATGTCCCACCCCACCCCTACTCAATACCCCACCCCACTCACCCCCATCTGAACGCGCATGCATTGTATTGGTTTCAAGCATTGTAATGGCCGTATTTACAATTTTACACAGTGGTCATAATCGACTGTGAGTTTGAACGCGGCGCTATGTCGTAGATGTGCTACTGCAGGACGTGGCTGCGTGCACTGACCTATAGACGTCTGTGGTAGCGCCATGGCGTCGACCCACTCCCAGGCTTCTTCGACTCCTAGGCTTCGTCCTTCGTCCTACAGCCCGGAGATGGTGGCAGACGTATCCACGCCTACGACACTGATTGTTCGCTCACGGCGATCTCGCGTCAAATCTCGCCTACGTCAATTCCGCCGTTGCTATGCCAATTGCGTTGGGATTTGTGGGCAGCATTTCTATAATAATTATTATGAAAACAGTATGTGGCTCTCTCGTATATTTTGTGTATATTTCGCGTGCCTTGGCTAATATTTATTTAGCCATACATCAGGTTGTTTCCATGCTTCATACGGTTTTGCTTTTTTCACTCAAAATTTCAAAGAGAAAAGACTCGATCTACTGGAGGGAATTTAATATTTGTTCTGTATTATTGTAGACATGTTCCGAAATGTTTCTTATGCAAACGCATATGTGTGTTTATGTGTGTACGTACAACTGCAAACGCATGGAAGCACGGTGGAGACAATCTGTTCAGCAGACTGCACCAACTAATCACCAATGCCTGGGAGGTGGGTTCTGTACCACATGCTTGGAAGGATGCCAGCATTGTAACCATCTACAAGAAAGGTGATCGAACAGATTGTTATACAGGAATCTCTTTTCTTTCCATAGCGGGGTAGATATTCGCCAGGATCCTCCACAACAGACTAGCTACCCACGTAACACCAGAGGTAGTTCCGGAGACACAATGTGGCTTCAGAGGTAACCGGAGCACCGTGGATATGATATTTTGTCTCCGACAGCTACAAGAAAATTGCACTGAGCAGGACTGACCACTGTACATGGTATTTGTCAACTTCAGTAAGGCGTTCAATGACATTTCACTGGTTGCTGCTGAAGAGATGCAGAAAATAGTGGACGCTTTCTTCGATGCGTCAAAGAAGTTCGGCCTGAATATCAACATCAAGAAGACCGAGGTGCTGTACCAACCCAACTCTACAAGAATCCGAGAGGAGGATATCATGGTTGATGGAAACAAGATGAAATCTGTTCTGGAATTCACCTACCTCGGAAGCACTATTTCAGGTAATGGACGCATTGACGATGAAATACAGAGGAGGATGGCCAAGACTAGAGCATCTTTCGGCCGACTACTCCAGAGACTCTAGAATAACCACCATGTGTCCATGCAGGTTACAGGCAAGATAAACCGTGCAATCGTGCTGTCCATGCACCCTACTATATGAAGCCGAGGGCTGGACAGTGTACAGACGACAGGTGATAAATCTGCATGCCTTCATGATGCAACATCTGCGTTCGATCATGCGGTTAACCTGGATGGACAAAGTGACAAACAAGGAAATGCTCGAACGGACAGGGCTGCCATCTATGGAACATCTTCTGATCAGAAAGAATCTCCGATGGACAGGACACCTCATGAGGATGTTACCAGACAGGCTACCAAAGCAGATTCTCTACTCTCAACTGTCTGCTGGTCACAGAAAGAGAGGGCGCCCTCGTCTCCGGTTCAAGGATACCATCAAGAGAAACCTGAAGCTGGACATCACTCATGGACATCACTCTCACAGCAGAGAGATAAATAGAGAGCTTCATATCTTAGCCTATAAACTCATTGATGATTGTAATCTTGGAAACCAGCTTGTTGCAATGACATGTGTTTTTGTGAATGAGAAATGTTCTGACATGAGGTTGACACACACAGGATCGCCTCAGGGTTGTTGTGTCTCATCCCTTCTATACATCCTGTACACTGACAGTTGTAGAAGTGCACGTGCAGACAGGTTTTTATTTAAATTTGCTGATGACAGTACTTTACTTTTACTTTTCTTTGGTTCACAACAAAACCATGGTCAGGCACTACAAGATTCTGTGGAGTGGTGAGATGAATCCTGTTTAAAGTTGTAAGACCAAGGAGTTAGTAATAGAGTTTACAAAACACATTCAAAGTCCGGAAAAAAACACAATTCATGCAAAACTAACCCCCAAAAAGTCATATTTTATTCCTGTTACCATTACTATGTTTAAAGATGCGAAATGAATGTGTTTTATGTATACAATGTTTTATATATTTTTATCATTTGTATTAATTAGCGTATTAAGCACCGTAGTAGGCCTAAGTCAGTTTATAAGAAAATTATCTGAAATTCAACCTAAGACAATTTCCATTAGGACGTTTCCGAACAGCTAAGGTACATCATTAAATATGTTGCATTCAAAAACGTACCCCATCTCAATTCGTTGATCCCGAATTGGGAACACGTAACTGGTCAAGATTGCGTCGATTCTGTACAAAACAACAAAATGGCTGTATTGTGTATTCCGGCCAATCTGGAGAGTATTTCGTGTGGATGCACCACGTATAAATGCAAGTATAAACACCTGATGTAAATCATGTCAACAAATACATTTATTTCAGGTAAAAACCCATATACAGTTGGTACGTACACATAAATAACCTTTAAAAGGTACATAATATGCTCAAAATTTAGTAGGTAATAATTAAATAAGGTTATAAGTTAGACAATTGTAAAAGTAGAATAGCAGATAAAATAATGAGCAATATATCTGATTGTATAATAAATATGCAATTTATATGTGTAGATAAACACCATTTGAAAATATAAAAAAGTGAATGGATAAAATAAATAAATTGATTGATAAGTTATATAAACAAATTAATAACATTTAAAAAAATATAATAAATAAATTATTATGTAATAAAATTAATACTTATAAAATATATATATAATATATATATATATATATATATATATATATATATATATATATATATATATATATATTCTTACGGTTTACATTGTTGCAGTGATTTGGCCCAGGTACTCCCCATTGGGGCAATTATTATATCAATGCAATTGTACTTAACCTTAATCAAGTCGTTATTTATGTTTAAACCATGTAATATTCGTATGCATTAGGACGTCAAATGTATCGGTTGCATGTACTCGCACTGTTCCATCGGCTATATTCAAAAATCCGTCTTTTAGATACGTCAAAAGTACCGTCAACCTAATTCTAACCTACAACCTACCTAAACCCTAAACATAATTTTTTCCATATCAATAAAAGAAAACCCATTTGTATGTGGGGGGGGGCGTGTTGCATGAAGCTCTCCATCGGACTTCAGTATAATAGTGGCGCCACAGTGTGGATTAATAATCAACCAAACGTAAAATCCGCCGCCTATAAAATGGCGAATAGTTGTTGATTCGTTCGCAAGACGGCGTGAATTCAATTCCCGTAACATCAACGGGATTTCGTGCGAGAATTCAAAAAGACAGAGCGGAACTCGAAATCGGAACACTGGTAAAGAGACGTTTCTTTCCTTTTTGTTAGGCTGTACCAGTTTCAAACGTATGGATTCTTTAAAATGAGTGATCATTCTATACAAAGTGTGTTGGAAACCTGAATTCGAACTAACCCGATGATTTGTTATATATTTTACGTCGATTTTATCCGCCATTTTGATGCGGAGTTCACTGCACTTGCCGCTGTTGTATCCGTCCTTTGTTGATCCACGTTTGAGCATTTCGCGTCAGCAGTTTACTAATGATGTCTTAGAATTATGGATCTGATGTTGTGTATTTAGATGGGTTGTTCTAAATTGAGTAATTCACTTTTTGTTCGGTGGTGTGTCGAATTAAAGTATAAGTAACAGAAGATATCGCTCGACCAGCTCGCGATCAACTATTATTGACATTTCTCTGTTGCTGCCAGACAGCGGTGTATCGTGTGGTATTGACTAAGGTTCACAGTGAGTTCGTGGAGTACACTATGTGCGTCAGTGTTGTTGATGTGGAGTAGTTATATTTGTTATATGAATAATCCTCAAAAATAATAAGGATTTGCTGTCATGCTACTTGGCAGTGGCACATCATTTTGTAGACAAGGGAATTTGGCTAGAGTAGGGTATTGGGGGGTTCCACTACCTGCTATCCCTAATGTCTTTAGTAACAAAGTAATAATTAATCAAATTGCTCATGCAGTGGCAGTGGTGGTTGTATGGTACAGCGCCAGAGTGTCAATCAAGGGGACAGTGGTTCAATCCACCTGCCGCCTTTTCAAAGCTTAATGCAATTTCGTTCACCCCACATTTGCCTGTGTCTTTCGGAAGAGACTCTATAAGCTGGAGGTCCCTCCTATCTGGTGTCTAGGCCAGGGGAAGTAAAATATATCCCACACATGGGGTACATGTGTAACCTGTAGTGGACTCACTAATTCTTACTAGTGTGTGATACCCCAGTAAGGGCTTTGCACTACAAAAGACCAGAATCATGCCTAGCTAGAATCTGAAGTTGTCCTGTTGAGAGTAGACAATCCATACTTCTGAAGTGTATAAAATTATATAATGTACCATCTTGTAGAGGACTTGAAGACACACTATAAAATGACCAGCTAGAGACACTTGCTTCTCAAGCTGCATTAAAAATGGCAGTGGTTATTTCATGATTGGTCAGGGCTTTATGCAGGATAAAATTATTGCCAGTCACACATGTTTTGGTGGACACATGGCTGTTAACTGTTAAGCCAGTTGACAAACTTTTAAATGTGTCTGATGACCTGAAATGGACTACAAACAAACATGTGACACCATTTTCACTCACTTTCAAGGCATAACTAACAATATCTATGGTTTTGGAAGACCTTTTTTGCTCCTTCATTATTTTACCCGTTCACCCATATTTCTACCCATCCATATTCGTTTTTACCCGTCCAAATGATGGGTGGACATGTCTCTTCGTAAAGCTATGGGTCTGGTTAGTGCCAGGGTTAAGCTTATTTAGATTTGGATTATATTTAGGTAGTCCTGACTGGTCAGAGAAAATAGCCATGACCTAAGACATACATTCTTGCAACAATAACAATTCACACAATTAAACTAAAACTTGACCGTTCAGGCAGGAACTGCACATATCTTCATCAGTTCATGGGTGCATAGACATTATGTTGCATCTTTGCTATATAAAAAGACATTCATATATCATTTACATTGTTAACATGTGTAATTGTATACATGTGTCCGTGTCACTATGAACATAAACATATTTATTTACAACGCTGATTCTACAGTAGGCACATGATCTACAGGTAGCCATGATCATACATGTTTAGTTCTACTTTAATTGTTTTAATCAGATGAGATTTTTTTATTTGGCAGACTACCTTTAACTATGAATTTATTTCATTTTTCTGTACTGATATTGAATCTCCTTGTTTGTAGCTTTATGTGCAAATTATGTTTTATATTTTAATAATAATGCTATTTACAACATAAAGCAAATTTGTATATGTTTTGACATTACTTAGTCATTACTTGGCCGTTGTCATGTTATGAGTGCCACTATACAATGCCAATGCGTACATGAATGGAGATTTCAAAGTGGTACGGCTTGGAACTATATAATGAAATATCATACACTTTATTGATATCAACTGCATTCTGATCACTGGTTGGAGTGGAAGAAAAAACACTAATGACCAATCGACCAGTCGTCGCTGCATTCATACAATTTGGCTGTTTTTTGTCATATCATGTGGATAACCAGAGAAAATATTTTGCCCATTAGGTGGTTATGGTTAAGAGACTAGGCACTAGGCAGTGACTTTGATTAACAAAAACGCATTTCATTCATAATTACAAACTCATTGTTATAGTCCAAAAAATTCGGGGCCTCTTGGTCCATTTTTATTGGAATTTCCTAAACCAGGATTTCATATACTGTACCAGTGAGAGTTCAAATGTGCAATGTGAGGCTAAAACTGATTTGGCACTTACCTGCCATTCTCAGCTGCCGAGTCCAAGAACCCACAGTCAGGGGCAACACCTCCTGCTGCAGCTGCCTCTACTGCCAACTTCCAAGTGCTTTACCAGGTAGTAGCACTTGGAACAGCCAGCCCCTCTTTGTTTTGAATTGCAGGGTTCTTTTCAAAAAATTCCGTCCTTCCTGTTGTTTACCTACACACAAACATGTTTCAGCTTGCATGTTTTACATTCAGGCAGTGTGGTCGTAGAAGACTTTTTAGAGTGTTTTTTTATTCCTGGCTTAATTTCTAAGCATTGTGAACAATATCTTTGACTAGCCAATGTTTAATATCCAGATTGGTCCTGTGATTGTGCACAATTACAATTAGTGTTGATGTTTTGTAGGTATTCATTGAAACCATGACGGAACATTAACAGTGATTTGGAATAAATTCACTACTTGAAATCTGCGCTTGGAGGAGCAGATTCCGAGGCATACTGACTAGGTAATACACACCAGGGTTAGTGTCTCTGCCTTGCCACTGTCCTCGACGTGTCGTCGACATCACAGAAGTGAGTGACACACTCGACAAGGGCAGCAAGACAGCCATAATGTCAGGCAAAAACACAAACCCCCACGGACTGAAGCAGATTGGCCTGGATCAGATCTGGGATGACCTGCAAGGAGGCATTGAACATGTGTACCGGCGTCAGAGCATGCCTCGCACACGGTACATGGAGCTATACACGTATCCTTGCTTGTGTAGAATAAACGTACATTGTACAGCCTGATAGCCATTGTACAAATTTATATTTCTTCCTGATTGCTACTTAGTCATTGTGATTTTCTAATGGCAAGTTGCTACCTTAATTAGTGAATTCTTATGCATCAATATCCTTGAAGATCAGTGGTGTGGCAAAATGGTAAGAAAATGATTTTTTTTGTTTATTGAGTTCAAATGATCAGTGTGAAATATGTTAAATGTGGACCGTATTGTTGGAAGGTTTGTTAACTCTCAGGATCTTTATACCATCATCACTAAAATAACTGGAGTTGAGTGAAGCATGGCACATGTACAGAATTGTGTAGCTGATCAGGTGATGATCTTACAGTAATGCACTAAGTATAGTGTTTAGGGCACATATTGAATCATGTGGGTAGTTCAATGAAAGGAGTGTCTGACCTAAATTATTATACTTGTATGTAAAAAAAAAGTGTAAATGTTATCCATACTGGTTAATTATTAACAGTAGGAATAGTTTGCATGTGTAAATTACACTGATATTTATCTGATTTACTGATTAGGCCCCGTCGTCCCAGATGTATGATTACAACCACTTTTGGCACTTGTTGTGAATGTGATCAGATGACATGTTATGGTACGTTGTGAGATCTTTAACCACAGCCAGTCACGTGTACAACTACTGCACTAGTGTGCACCAGAACCAGCCCAGTGGGGTGCGGGCCCAGGGCGGCACACGCAAGAAGGGGCAACAGTCAGGAGGGGCACAGTTTGTGGGGCTCGAGTTGTACAAGCGCATCAAAGACTTCCTGCGAAACTACCTCGTTGACCTGCTCAAGGTGAGGCCTCAGTGTCGTAGTAGTGTGTGTAGGATAGCCAGAAGTTGATGGTCGAGTGCGTTGTTGATGGGCGAGTGTGTTGTTGATGGGTGAGTGTCGTATAACATGGCCAGGAGTTTTATACAAGGCAACACAATTTCCAGTAACATTTTTTGGGGTGAACACATGATGGTGCATGTTAACTCACATACTTACTGCAAACACGTGTGACACCCATTTTCAAACCATAAGTGGTAATATCTATGGTTTTTGAACACTTGTTTATTTTACCTGTCCTCCACCCGCTCAGTGATGTTTCTACCCATCTGAAACGGGCTTTACCCATCCAAATAACAGTTGTACGGGTCTCTACATAAAGCTATGCCAGGAGTATTGCTAGGAGTTGATAGGTAAGTGTGTTGTTGAAGGATGAATGTGTTGCGGAAATGGCCAGGAGTTGATGGGTGAGTGTGTTGTAGGATGGCCAGGAGTTTATGGGGAGTGTGTTGTAGGGTGGCCAGGAGTTGATGGGGAGTGTGTTGTAGGATGGCCAGGAGTTGATGGGAGAGTGTGTTGTAGGATGGCCAGGAGTTGATGGGGAGTGTGTTGTAGGATGGCCAGGAGTTGATGGGGGAGTGTGTTGTAGGATGGCCAGGAGTTGATGGGGAGTGTGTTGTAGGATGGCCAGGAGTTGATGGGGAGTGTGTTGTAGGATGGCCAGGAGTTGATGGGGGAGTGTGTTGTAGGATGGCAGGAGTTGATGGGGGAGTGTGTTGTAGGATGGCCAGGAGTTGATGGGGGAGTGTGTTGTAGGATGGCCAGGAGTTGATGGGGAGTGTGTTGTAGGATGGGCAGGAGTTGATGGGGGAGTGTGTTGTAGGATGGCAGGAGTTGATGGGGGAGTGTGTTGTAGGATGGCCAGGAGTTGATGGGGGAGATGGTGCTTGAGTTCTACACCCTGCAGTGGGAGGAGTATCAGTTCTCAAGCAAGGTGCTCAACGGGGTGTGTGCCTACCTCAACCGCCACTGGGTGCGTCGCGAGTGTGATGAGGGCCGCAAGGGCATCTATGAAATCTACTCGGTGAGTCATGACATTCTTCACTCGTCACGGACTGGGTTTTCTCAGTGAAAACTGTCTATGTTTGGTTGTGATTTGTTATTACAATGGAGCAGACATTAGGTTATTTATCTAGTGTTTAGCTACACAATTAACTTACATTCTAGTATTTCTGACATATTTTGTTGGTTTTTTTACTCATTGGATATATTTGATTCACAATTTAGGTAATGCTAAGAGAATCATGGTAGTTTTGTGAAAAATGAGTAATTTAGCAGTGAAAATAACATAACATGTAACTTTGTGTGACAGTGTTTATATTGTTGGCAGTTGGGTATGTGTCTGACTTTAAGGGACAACCTGGTGACGTGTTTATGTTGACCGTTGGCCCTAGTGACGTGTGTTCATGTTGATAACTATGACCTTGTGACATCTGTTTGTGTTGGCATATGGCATTGGTGACATGCGTTTGTGTTGACGTTTGGCCCATGTTACTTGTGTTGACAGTTGGCCCTGGTCATGTGTGTTTGTTTTAACATTTGGCCCAGGTGAGATGTGTTTGTGTTGACAGTTAGTTCTGGTAACATTTTTTGTGTTTTAACATTTGGCCCTGGTGACATGTGTTTGGGTTTTTTAACTTTTTTTGGTTCCCCGGTGACTTTGTGGTTTGACAAGGGTTTTGGGTTCCCCGGGTGTTTGGTTGGTTTGACAGGGGGTTTGGGTTCCTTTGGGGACTTTTTTGTTGACAGTTGGCCTTGGTGACATGTGTTGACAGTTGGCCCAGGTGACATGTGTTGACAGTTGGCCCAGGTGACATTTGTTTGTGTTGACAGTTGGCCCTGGTGACGTGTGTTTGTGTTGACAGTTGGCCCTGGTGACTGTTTGTGTTGACAGTTGGCCCTGGTGACATGTGTTTGTGTTGACAGTTGGCCCTGGTGACGTGGAGAGACAACCTGTTCAAGCCCCTCCACCAGCAGGTCACCAATGCAGTGCTCAAGTTGATAGAGCGTGAACGCAGTGGCGAAACAATCAACACACGCCTCGTTAGTGGCGTCATTAACTGCTATGGTAAGTATCACACTCGGGGAGCCTGATCCTTGTGTGAGTAGGGTGCAGTGACAACATGTTTTAATTGTTGTAGTGACATCTGGTAGATTTATAACATTGATTCACTCTTAGAATTGGTCATAGGACTTAGGATTTGCTGACAGCATTTTCAACATTTTGTATGATAAAATTCACAGTTACCAATCTTATTACCCTGTGGTTGACACTAATATTTTTCTTGAAAAAGACCACGACTTCTAACCGGAGTACCATATTATTGTATTGAGTTGGTTGATTTGCATAACTAAGGTCACAGTGTGTTTGTGATCGAGTTGCTTTTGGTGTGTCACTATAGTCACAATGTCTTTGTAGTTGAGTTGGGTCTCAATGAAGATGACCCGACAGCGAAGGGTCCTACTCTGAGTGTCTACAAGGACCACTTCGAGCGACACTTCCTGCAAGATACAGAGGACTTCTACACACGCGAAAGCTCAGAGTTCCTGCGTCAGAATCCCGTCACAGAGTACATGAAGAAGGTAGGGCTAGTTGTCACAGAGTACATGAAGAAGGTAGGGCTAGTTGTCACAGAGTACATGAAGAAGGTAGGGCTAGTTGTCACAGAGTACATGAAGAAGGTAGGGCTAGTTGTCACAGAGTACATGAAGAAGGTAGGGCTAGTTGTCACAGAGTACATGAAGAAGGTAGGGCTAGTTGTCACAGAGTACATGAAGAAGGTAGGGCTAGTTGTCACAGAGTACACAGAAGAAGGTATAAAACAATTGATGTGAGGGAACAGTGTGGTCACACGTAACCCGTTCGTGCTGGCGAGTTATTCACTGAGGATTGTTGCTTCAGCAACACGTGGCAGTTGTGATGTTTGAATATTACATGACAGTTCACATGGTGCCTCCACATAGACTAATGCTATCTATTCATAATGCATGTGGCTGGTCTCGGGCAGCAGACACTGTGTACTACTGGACTGACTGATGTCAGTGGAGTCACCATAGTTCCCTGTCATAGTCACCTTTTGTTGACAACTCGATTATTGTTACATGACATCAGCACCACGTGCACCTAGTGTTTGTAGCACCTCTGAGACCTACAGTCTGTCCCCTCTGCATGTATTCAAAGTGATTACATCTACATAGTTAGCACAAATACACACACCTCGAGGTAGAGTGGTTAGTTAAATTGAGACAATTTAGTTCATTCCGTGTTGCCTCAGTAATAGTAATATATTTATTAATATTGAAGACCAAATAAGTGAACCGTGACTCTCTGTTAATACTATTAACAAGACTGTGTCCATAAAGTGGGACTGCAGGTGTGTATATTAATCATTAACCCATTTTATCCTGAAGCTAGTGCAGACGAGTTGCAGCCAGTTCCTGATCATTTCCTCAAACCAATCTGTCAGCATTAAAAAATGACAGGCCTTCATTTAAAATGGACATAACTTTATTATTTCTCAATCAATTTTTAAATGTGATATACCTTTAGAAAGTAGATAAAATAAACTATACAGTCGCATCGATAAACTCATAGTTTTATCATATATACTATATGTGGCATATGGCAAAACATGTCTAATAAATTCAAACCTATGTTGAGGTTTGTCACATTACTTTTCACCCGACATTTTTGCCATGAAGGAAGCAACATGTCAATGAGCAAGTTGAGTTTATTTTATGCATTAATTTCTGCTGAAAATAAAGGTATACAACTTGTCCACACATCTTGGATAATAATCTCATAATGTAAAATTGTTTGTAATACCCCCACGTCAGTCGACTGAATCGCCAACGTGTGGCGCCGCTGAGCGGAATTATGCAAATTTTTGAAATATTTTCTGTCAACGATATATAATTCTGTGGCTCATTTCTTATAACTAATAAAGAAGTACTATAAAGTAACAACTTTGTTCAACATTTCAACATCACTTTATTTATGAAGTAGTTACCATCGTTGAAAATATTCTTAACTTTGTCTGGCGCCAAAAATACGGCGTGGAGCGAGGTGGGCGGAAATGGATGCCGTTGTCGGTTGACCCACTTCGATGGCTTCAAAGTATGTCTTCACGGAGAAATGTCGCATCAAATACCATAACCGTCCATCTTATATCATCTATCCACTTGTCTGCCTTCTTGTCATCACCAGTATGAAGTAAATTAGCGGAGGTATCCTTCAAAATACGTCAACATTTAACGATCTTTGCGACTCGACGCCATCTTTGATTTCACTTTAGCTTGGGGGTACCCGCTTTGAACTGCAAATACCCACAGAACGGCGCTGATTGGTTGAAAAATATGAGTTTCCTAGTGATCCCGATATACTGACGTCATTCGGTGTTAACCAGCCAATGGGATTCCAAAACGTCAGAGTGCAGGGAAGCCGTGTCAAGTGCAAACTACGACTAGAATCGTATTCCGGATAAAAAGGGTAACTACGACTAGAATCGTATTCCGGATAAAATGGGTTAAATAAAGTAATGTGATACCTGCACACAAAATAATAAATAAATACAGTTTATAAATTCATGTGAAATACAGTGAAAATGTGATCAAATTAAATGTAAAAAAGCGGAGAATTCAGCTTTGAACATGTGTCTTTGATCAATTTCTAAACACTGATAGGGTTCAGCTGTACATAATGACATTAGGCAGGAAATCCCACAGTTGAGTTGAATACCAATCACTCCGATGGACCGGTTGTTTCGTGGCAGATCAAATATATGTTGTTGAGACAAACATTGTGAACCAGTTAGCCAGGTAGAGCCCTGTGCCACTGAGACACTGGAATCTTAAATTCAATCTGGTTCGAAACCAGTGTAATTAGTAATCCAATCTCGATGTGGTGAAAGCATGCACCAGTCTTTATGTACGTGTAAAGTTGGTGTTACTTGCTGGTAAGAAAATATCATGTGCCAGTATGCTCTTGCAGTTAAAATTAAGGTGATGTCTTGCGCCTGTGCTCTGAGGGTGATTATAGAAATGTTGTGTTGCAGGCAGAGACGCGACTGTTGGATGAGCAGCGCAGGGTTCACCTGTACCTCCACGAGAGCACACAGGACCGTCTTGCCGGCGTCTGTGAGCGCGTCCTCATTGACAAACACCTCGAGATCTTCCACTCAGAGTTCCAGAACCTCCTTGATGACAATAAGGACGAAGGTACGTGCTGCACTTGTCAGTGTCTCAGTCTGGTTATGCCAGACTGTAGGTTTGGATATCTAGGTTCATATAGTGAAATATTTCCAGATGTACGTCACAAGTCACATCATACCATGTTACTTCACTCGGATGTGTCGGTGATCACCAGGTATTGTTACCACACTGGCTAGAAGAAATTTGGTTGGTATAACATTTAGATGCAAGTGTGATGGTTGAAGGCTTCCCAGATTAGTGTCTTTGTATTTGAATGAACATTTTAGGCTAGCTCTGCCGATCGGCAATTGCGCCATGGGTAAATCGGTTTGCTATTTGCAAAAATAAATTTAAAAAATCTTTGCCAAATTGGCGAAACGTTATTTTGGTGATTATTAGTGACATTATCAGCAGTACCTGCCTCCGTTTAAATTGCCTAAATGATCGAACATCCAACCGATCCAAATAACCAGTCAGTGTGACTTGCCTGGCAGGGTAAACAAAAGGTTGCTAACCCCCCAGTCAGCCAAGCTCACAGACAATAGTAGGGCTTAATTCAATCAATTATTGTGCTGCCTGGACAATTGAACCTGTTTTACCTACTGTGATCACTAGTTATAGGTTTGAGATGAGTACAACGCTGTACCTGACATGTTCCCTATTATCGCTCAATATAAGCGAAGTCATGGCACAAATCTATATGTAATCTGGTAAATATTCATTCATGAATATTTGACAAGCCTTATCAGCAGAACATATTACAGATAGAAACATGCATGTCAAAAACATAGTGTAGTAATTATAACCTGCATCACCCAGGCCAGGATTACTGTCGATCTGTAGTATAGACTGAATAAAAAATAATTGGGAGAATTATTATATTCAATTAGTTACTGAGCCAACAAATGTTTTAAAATAGGTAATAATTATAGGTAATAATTATGTTAATGCAATGTTTGAATCATTGCAGAGCAACAAAAGTAGATTGTACAATTTTATCTTTCAATTTTTGCTATAATGTTAATTATTACATTAAAATTAGGTGTCAGGTGTTTGGCAATTAATAACTGAAAGATGCCCTATGAATTTATTTTGCGTCTATATTATATTGGGTATTTATTTGCTAATATGTGCTTAGTTTTCTTTTATGCTTATCATGATTTAAATGTTTGGTTAATTAAATGTGATGGCTAAAAATAAATGACTAAAAAATAAAATTTGGCTAAAGAAATTGTTGACCTTTGGCTAACTGCTATGGTTTTTATCATTGTATGATTTACTCCATAAATTTTACTGATAAAGACACATAGAGCTGAACAAATATTTTATTAAAATATACTTTACAGACAGCTGTGAAGTAGTGAATTACATTGAAACTTTAATTTAGAACACAGGTAGAGTGTCATGTGCATGTTACCTGTAAACTAAGTGTGTGGGCCTTAAGGTGCAGTGTTGTAACTGCCCTGTGTCTACTTACAGACCTCAGTCGCATGTACCAGCTCGTGTCCCGCATCCCCAATGGGCTGGGAGAACTGAAGAACCGTCTGGAGTCTCACATCTGGACACAGGGACTGACCGCACTGGAGAAGTGTGGAGAGGCTGCACTCAATGTACGTACACCAGGGTAGTGGTAGAACAGGTACACCCAGTGATAATATTAGGGTGGATTTGTGCTCTGTCTTCCGAGTGACAAGGATTATAAATATAAAAAGCCTGTTCCAAACTGGAGCTTGCAGTGTTGTGTGACTTGTGTCTATCATATCTGTAGTTCTGTGTTTGTTCTTAATTACTTGAGATGTTCTTTCTGACCTGTTGTTGGATGCTTTACAGCAGCCATTAGTGTCTTACCATCTCAGAATGTTTGCTGCCTCAAGATGCAACACATTGCTACCTGTTCTCAGTTTAGAAACATTGTTACTAACATCAGTGTAAGTATTAGCATCGTCCCTCTATTTCTCACTGTCCTTAACGTTGTAGGACCCGAAGGTGTACGTACAGACAGTGCTGGATGTCCACAAGAAGTACAATGCCCTGGTGGTGACAGCCTTCAACCGTGACGCTGGATTCGTTGCAGCACTCGACAAGGTATGTTGGCCATACTGACCACTGCAGTGTGTGTGTGTATTCAATATGACAGTGTAACTATTACGACAGAACAGCAGCATAACTTGTTATTTTTGTGTACAAAATCTTGATTTTCCTTCATCACACTGTGCTTGCTTGTAATCTTGGCTGTTGATGCTGTCAGTTTGGGTTTTGTTTTGCACTAAAGGTAACGAATCGGAGAACTATGTAAAGAAATCAGAACAGTCGTAGCTTGTGCGTAAAATGATAGCACTAACTGTGCGGTGAACTGTCTATCATTGCCAGACAGTGACTACAGCAGGTATAAGTTCCTACTACTACCAGCACATGTATGGTAGGTGTCTTGTGACCTGTGGGTTTGTGACAGGCATGTGGTAGATGTCTTGTGACCTGTGGGTTTGTGACAGGCATGTGGTAGATGTATTGTGACCTGTGGGTTTGTGACAGGCATATGGTAGATGTCTTGTGACCTGTGGGTTTGTGACAGGCATGTGGTAGATGTCTTGTGACCTGTGGGTTTGTGACAGGCATATGGTAGATGTCTTGTGACCTGTGGGTTTGTGACAGGCATGTGGTAGATGTCTTGTGACCTGTGGGTTTGTGACAGGCATGTGGTCGGTTCATCAACAACAACGTGGTGACCAAGCTGGCAAACTCGTCCAGCAAGTCCCCGGAGTTATTGGCGCGGTACTGCGACCTGCTGCTCAAGAAGAGCTCAAAGAACCCCGAGGAGGCAGAGCTGGAGGACATCCTCAACCAAGTGGTGAGTCAGCTGTTTCACGCATCCGTCTGTCTGTCTGTCCATCCGTCTGTCTGTCATCAAACCTGGCTTCAGTTCATGTGCATTTACCAAGGATCAATTCAATGTGCACACCACAGTTATCAATTCACATCAATATATTTTTATTCAATTTAAATTCAGTTAATAGTTTTGTTGTGTGTTTGACTAAATAAAGGTTATTAATTAAACATAAAATAAACAGAACCTGGTGTACCAACTTTTAACCAAAACAGAAGCTTTTCTGTTTTGATCAGTTCATCATTCTTTCTGGTATTCAATTTTATGTTGTAATTCAGTCTGTTTTGATTTAATTCAGTCCATATTCACACATTTTTTCAGTACATGATTGAACCCAAGTCTAGTTGAGGTACCTTACTGCATGCCCAGTTTTGATATTCATTAACAGCAATATGTTGTGTTGCATCTAAATTAAGATTCATGAAAGTTTGGCATCTTTCTAGCAGTTGGCATCACATATTTATGTAAAGTATTGTTCAATATAATAGTCTGCCAAAATAATTGTATAACTATTTCTATCAATACACAAGCTTTGTGCAGATCAGGGAAATATGCATGTTTCAATAATAACATGACTGCACCCTTGGTGTGTAGATGATCATGTTCAAGTACTTGGAGGACAAAGACGTCTTCCAGAAGTTCTACAGTAAGATGTTGGCCAAGCGACTAGTGCAGCACGTGTCAGCCTCAGATGATGCAGAGGCCAGCATGATCTCAAAACTCAAGGTACACACCTCACTGTCACACGCAGTAGTAAACTCAAGGTACACACCTCACTGTCACACGCAGTAGTAAACTCAAGGTACACACCTCGCTGTCTCACGCAGTAGTAAACTCAAGGTACACACCTCACTGTCTCACGCAGTAGTAAACTCAAGGTACACACCTCACTGTCACACCAGTAGTAAACTCAAGGTACACACCTCACTGTCACACGCAGTAGTAAACTCAAGGTACACACCTCACTGTCACACAGAAAACTCAAGGTACACACTCACTGTCACACGCATAGTAAACTCAAGGTACACACCTCACTGTCACACGCAGTAATAAACTCAAGGTAAACCTCACTGTCACACGCAGTATAAACTCAAGGTACACACCTCACTGTCCACGCAGTATAAACTCAAGGTACACACCTCACTGTCACAGCAGTAGTAAACTCAAGGTACACACCTCACTGACGTAGAAACTCAGGTAACACTCACTGTTCACGCAGTAGTAAACTCAAGGTACACACCTCACTGTCACACGCAGTAGTAAACTCAAGGTACACACCTCACTGTCTCACGCAGTAGTAAACTCAAGGTACACACCTCACTGTCACACGCAGTAGTAAACTCAAGGTACACACCTCACTGTCACACGCAGTAGTAAACTCAAGGTACACACCTCACTGTCTCACGCAGTAAAGTAAACTCACCAGGTAAAACACCTCACTGTCACACGCAGTAGTAAACTCAAGGTACACACCTCACTGTCTCACGCAGTAGTAAACTCAAGGTACACACCTCACTGTCACACACAGTAGTAAACTCAAGGTACACACCTCACTGTCTCACGCAGTAGTAAACTCAAGGTACACACCTCACTGTCTCACGCAGTAGTAAACTCATGGTACACACCTCACTGTCTCACACAGTAGTAAACTCAAGGTACACACCTCACTGTCTCACACCAGTAGTAAACTCAAGGTACACACCTCCCTGTCTCACGCAATAGTAAACTCAAGGTACACACCTCGCTGTCTCACGCAGTAGTAAACTCAAGGTACACACCTCACTGTCACACGCAGTAGTAAACTCAAGGTACACACCTCACTGTCACACACAGTAGTAAACTCAAGGTACACACCTCACTGTCACACACAGTAGTACACTCAAGGTACACACCTCACTGTCACACACAGTACTATACACACCTCACTGTACACATAACCTCACTGTCACACGCAGTAGTAAACTCAAGGTACACACTTACACACATAGTACACTCAAGGTACATACTGTCACTCAAGGTACACACCTCACTGTCACACACAGTAGTACACTCAAGGTACACACCTCACTGTCACACACAGTAGTACACTCAAGGTACACACCTCACTGTCACACACAGTAGTAAACTCAAGGTACACACCTCACTGTCACACGCAGTAGTAAACTCAAGGTACACACCTCACTGTCACACGCAGTAGTAAACTCAAGGTACACACCTCACTGTCACACGCAGTAGTAAACTCAAGGTACACACCTCGCTGTCACACGCAGTAGTAACTCAAGGTACACACCTCACTGTCTCACGCAGTAGTAAACTCAAGGTACACACCTCGCTGTCTCACGCAGTAGTAAACTCAAGGTACACACCTCGCTGTCTCACGCAGTAGTAAACTCAAGGTACACACCTCGCTGTCTACACGCAGTAGTAAACTCAAGGTACACACCTCGCTGTCTCACGCAGTAGTAAACTCAAGGTACACACCTCGCTGTCTCACGCAGTAGTAAACTCAAGGTACACACCTCGCTGTCTCACGCAGTAGTAAACTCAAGGTACACACCTCACTGTCACACGCAGTAGTAAACTCAAGGTACACACCTCACTGTCACACGCAGTAGTAAACTCAAGGTACACACCTCACTGTCTCACGCAGTAGTAAACTCAAGGTACACACCTCACTGTCTCACGCAGTAGTAAACTCAAGGTACACACCTCACTGTCACACGCAGTAGTAACTCAAGGTACACACTCGCTGTCTCACACAGTAGTACACTCAAGGTACACACCTCACTGTCTCACACAGTAGTAAACTCAAGGTACACACCTCACTGTCTCACGCAGTAGTAAACTCAAGGTACACACCTCACTGTCACACGCAGTAGTAAACTCAAGGTACACACCTCACTGTCTCACGCAGTAGTAAACTCAAGGTACACACCTCACTGTCACACGCAGTAGTAAACTCAAGGTACACACCTCACTGTCTCACGCAGTAGTAAACTCATGGTACACACCTCACTGTCACACACAGTAGTACACTCAAGGTACACACCTCACTGTCTCACACAGTAGTAAACTCAGGTACACACTCACTGTCTCACGCAGTAGTAAACTCAAGGTACACACCTCCTGTCTCACGCAGTAGTAAACTCAAGGTACACACCTCACTGTCTCACACGTAGTACTAACCATGCACCTTCAGCTAGTTATACGTAGATAAAACAGATTCAGTGATCATTCACGTACACTGATCACGCAGAAGAACTAAAAATCATGTAGCTCAATGAGTTTAACTCAAGTACATTGATTGCTTGGTAGTACCAGTTGCACCTTCTATGTTGCAGCCCGAGCCTGTGTCTAAGTTGAGTCATCACTGTCACGAACTCTGGCAGCGTAATGTTCACAGGACATCGGTGTCAGTACAAGCCATGTCTCAACGATACACTTCAAGCGCACCCCTGGTGCACAGTAAACTGCAAGAACCCGACTTGACACGTCAGTAGTAACTCAAAACACATTATCAGATTCATTGGCACATCATGTCTCACATATACCTGCATCACTCATGACAGAAATGGTTATACACACTCAATGTCTCATTATAGTAATCTCAGGTACATTTCATACTTTCAGATGAATTCACGGATACATCACTGTCATGTGAAATTCAATGGCCACTCATTGTCACTGTGTAAATCATGAGTCTAAGATGGTGTCATTCATGTCCCCCATGTGAGTTAAACCGGTGACACCCCTGCTGTTGCAGTTAAACTCAGGGATTCAGGTTCCCCAGTTCCGGTCAGGCCTTTCCAACAGTCCTGTGCCTTCGTCATCCCCCTGGAGGTAAGTCGACACATCACACTTCGACACATGTGACACGTTACTACAGAGCTTATGACACGTCAGTACATGTCTCACAAGACGTCATTATAGACTTCATTTGATGTCACATGACAAGTCGCAGGTGTTGTTATATATCACGTGCAGCCTTCATCTCATGATGTGTTGTTACACACTTTGTCTCATGTCACATAACATCTCACTACAATTTTTTATTGTCACGTGATGTGTCACTACATACTATGTCATATGACATGTCACCATGTACTTTTTCACGTGCCATTTCAATACAGACTCTCATGTCTAAAAGACGTGTCATATCAGTAACAAATTGCAATAAAAAGGGGGTGTATCAGGCATGCACTATGACCACCTACCACACCATTTTTTTTCGGTTAAAATTTATATTCGTCGCCCTTCCATCGACTGCATGGTCAAAATGTACAGTGCCCCCAGTATGTGAATAGGGGTGTGGCTAGGCTTGGGCTGCTGGTTACTGTCCCACTGAGTGTCGGGTCTTGTCTTCAGCTGGAGCGGAGTTTCCAGCGATTCACCACCTTCTACAGCAGTCAGCACAGCGGCCGCAAACTCAACTGGCTCTACCACATGTCTAAGGGAGAGCTCATCACTAACTGCTTCAAGAACAGATACACACTACAGGTAGGCACCTAGACACTGCAGGTGGGGTTTATACTCTACAGGTGGGACTTAGACACTACAGGTGGGGTTTATACTCTACAGGTGGGACTTAGACACTACAGGTAGGCACCTAGACACTGCAGGTGGGGTTTATACTCTACAGGTGGGACTTAGACACTACAGGTGGGGTTTATACTCTACAGGTGGGACTTAGACACTACAGGTAGGCACCTTAGACACTGCAGGTGGGGTTTATACTCTACAGGTGGGACTTAGACACTACAGGTGGGGTTTATACTCTACAGGTGGGACTTAGACACTACAGGTGGGGTTTATACTCTACAGGTGGGACTTAGACACTACAGGTGGGGCTTAGACACTACAGGTGGGGCTTAGACAATACAGGTGGGGCTTAGACAATACAGGTGGGGCTTAGACAATACAGGTGGGGTTTATATTCTATAGGTGGGGCTTAGACCTACAGGTGGGGTTTATACTTAAGGGACTAGACTACAGGTGGGGTTTATACTCTACAGGTGGGACTTAGACACTGCAGGTGGGGCTTAGACGCTACAGGTGGGGCTTAGACGCTACAGGTGGGGCTTAGACATACAGGTGGGGTTTAACTACAGGTGGGGCTTAGACGCTACAGGTGGGGCTTAGACGCTACAGGTGGGGCTTAGACGCTACAGGTGGGGCTTAGACACTACAGGTGGGGCTTAGACACTACAGGTGGGGTTTATACTCTACAGGTGGGACTTAGACACTACAGGTAGGCACTTAGACACTACAGGTGGGGCTTAGACAATACAGGTGGGGCTTAGACAATACAGGTGGGGTTTATATTCTATAGGTGGGGCTTAGACGCTACAGGTGGGGCTTAGACGCTATAGGTGGGGCTTAGACGCTACAGGTGGGGCTTAGACGCTACAGGTGGGGCTTAGACGCTACAGGTGGGACTTAGACGCTACAGGTGGGGCTTAGACGCTACAGGTGGGGCTTAGACGCTACAGGTGGGGCTTAGACGCTACAGGTGGGGCTTAGACGCTACAGGTGGGGCTTAGACGCTACAGGTGGGGCTTAGACGCTACAGGTGGGGCTTAGACGCTACAGGTGGGGCTTAGACACTACAGGTGGGGCTTAGACACTACAGGTGGGGTTTATACTCTACAGGTGGGACTTAGACACTACAGGTAGGCACTTAGACACTACAGGTAGGCACTTAGACACTACAGGTGGGGCTTAGACACTACAGGTGGGACTTAGACACTACAGTTGGGGGCTTAGATGCTATAGGTGGGGCTTAGACGCTATAGGTGGGGCTTAGACGCTATAGGTGGGGCTTAGACACTACAGGTGGGGGCTGCATACTACAGGTGGGGCTTAGACACTACAGGTGGGGCTTAGACGCTACAGGTGGGCTTAGACGCTACAGGTGGGGCTTAGACGCTACAGGTGGGGTTTAGACGCTACAGGTGGGGCTTAGATGCTACAGGTGGGGCTTAGACGCTACAGGTTACTACAGACAGGGTTTGCATGTCACAACACAACATTCTCTTAAACTAATCCACTGGTTAGAACTAGATCTATGTGTATTATGATTGTAGTACAGGACACCATTAGTACAACAGAATAAGTTTCTATTGCCATGTTATAAGTGAGAGGTGTCAAGTTGTGTCAACTGTATGTGTCCTGAGGACACAATGCTGACTGCTGTCAATTGTCAGTCTGGATGATTAGACAGTTATACAATCGTGGACCATGTATAGGAGACACTGGTGATGCGTGTGTTGCAGGCGTCGACGTTCCAGATGGCAGTGCTGCTGCAGTACAACCACTCGCCCTCCTTCACAGTGCAGCAGCTGGAGGAGAGCACACAGATCAAATCGGCAAGTTCAGTAGTCGTAGCCAGCACACAGATCCCTTGCACACTGTCACACTTCACCACAGACAGACCTGTCTCAAGTCAAACCTGGTCCAGTATTGGGGACTGGGTTTGTTGATCCCATCTATTTAATTGGGGACACAAAGAAACCATTAAGAATACATGTGCTGGCAGTGACACGCCTCAGACACATTCCCAGCCAGTGACTGCTCAGACACACACTAGTAGTGACCCACTTTACCCAGACTGACCTCTCTTATAATTATGAGTGGATCCTGTGAATTGAGATTCTAGTAGACAACGTATTGTCTTGTTATGTAGGGTAATTACTGGATCCAGGTCTGTTTCTATGGTTATGGAGCTGACGCCAATATTGTTGTTATGGTTACAGGAGATCCTCCTCCAAGTGCTTCACATCCTTCTCAAGTCAAAGTTGCTCGTGTCAGAAGAGGATGGAGAGGAACTACAACCCACCACCTCTCTCTCCCTCTTCCTGCACTACAAGAAGTAAGTCTGACCCGCCATCTCCCCTTCCTACACTGCAAAAGTAAGGCTATGGCTCACCACCTGTCACACTCCCTCCATTACACCACCTCTCTCTCTCTCCCTCTCTCCCTGCACTACAAGAAGTGAGTCTATGACCCACCACCCCCTCCTCCCCCTCCCCACTTACAGGAAGTAAGTCTATGAACCACCACCTCTCTCCCTCCCTGCACTACAAGAAGTAAGTCTATGACCCACCACCTCTCCTCCTCCCTGCACTACAAGAAGTAAGTCTATGACCCACCACCTCTCCCTCCCTCTCCCTGCACTACAAGAAGTAAGTCTATGACCCACCACCTCTCACCTCCCTCTCCCTGCACTACAAGAAGTGAGACTGACCCACCACCTCTTTCTCTCCTTTTCTATCTCCCTGCACTACAAGAAGTGAGTCTATGACCCACCACATATCTCTCCATTACAGGAAGTAAGTCTATGAATCACCACCTCTCTCTCCCTGCACTACAAGAAGTAAGTCTATGACCCACCACCTCTCTCTCCTTTTCCCTCTGCCTGCACTACAAGAAGTGAGTCTATGACCCACCACCTCTCTCTCTCCTTTTCCCTCTGCATGCACTACAAGAAGTGAGTCTATGACCCACCACCTCTCTCTCTCCTTTTCCCTCTGCCTGCACTACAAGAAGTGAGTCTATGACCCACCACCTCTCTCTCTCCTTTCCTTGAGCACTAAGAAGTGAGTCTATGACCCACCACCCCTCTCTCTTTTCCTGCCCACTACAAGAAGTGAGTCTATGACCCACCACCTCTCTCTCTCCTTTTCCCTCTGCCTCCACTACAAGAAGTGAGTCTATGACCCACCACCTCTCTCTCTCCTTTTCCCTCTGCATGCACTACAAGAAGTGAGTCTATGTATCTTCTTTCCTCTGCATGCCTACAAGAAGGATCTACCACACCTCTCTCTCCTTTTCCCTCTGCCTGCACTACAAGAAGTGAGTCTATGACCCACCACTCGTGCACTACAAGATGTCTATGACCCCACTTTTCCCGTGCACTACAAGAAGTGAGTCTATGACCCACCACCTCTCTCTCTCCTTTTCCCTCTGCCTGCACTACAAGAAGTGAGTCTATGACCCACCACCTCTCCCTCCATTACAGGAAGTAAGTCTATGACTCACCAACTCTCTCTCTCCCTGCACTACAAGAAGTAAGTCTATGACTCACCACCTCTCTCTCCCTGCACTACAAAAAGTTAGTTTATGACCTACCACCTCTCTCTCTCTCTTCTCACTCAGTTAATCACGATCTTAGGATGGAGAGTAGAAAATGTAGGACATGGTTGATGTCATACAAAGGATTAGATATCTGTCCAAACAGCATTTTTAATGACATTTCATGTCGTGGAAAAAGTAGAATATGTCTGAATGTAGATTATGCTAAAGATTAAATTGTACAAAAATTATCCTACATCGTCAGCAGATGTACAACATAGCAAGCACTCACCATCCTTGCCTTTTGTGTATAAAGTTTGGTGTGTTATGAAATGTCCCCCTTGCAGTAAGAAGCTGCGAGTGAACATCAACGTGCCAATGAAGACAGAGGTGAAACAGGAACAGGAGTCGACTCACAAACACATCGAGGAAGACCGCAAACTACTCATACAGGTGAGACATGTGGTGACATGGTCAGGGGTCAAAGGGTCGTGTTGAGGTGACAATTTTGTTAGGCGTTACATTTATGAACAAACATTAGAACACAGTATTTAGAAGATATGTGACTAAGAGTAAGTGAGCATTGACCCACAGTATAATCATTGACCATTACGCGCCAACATATGCTCAAGTTGCACTTGGCTTGACTAGCTCCTGTTTACTCTATGTATGTTTTCATTTTACTTCATCAAAAGACATTTCTGCATGAAAACAAGAATATGGTGTCATATTTTATATGGTAGACATTACAGATCAACAAATCATTTGACTCGTGATAATGATGACTTCTTATGCGGCAATATCCTCAAAGATGAAGCTCAGTGGCACGACTAAAAGAAGGGATTAAGTCATCTTGTAATAGTAGAACAATGCACGAGTCGTCGACGGATGGTTGGAGAGACGTCTTCGTAAGAACTAGGTGTGCGTGCATTTAAAATAATCAGGAAGCCGAACCACAATGACGATTGCAAGACACGCTTTGACATTAATGTCAAATGCACTCTGTCAGCAAAACCGACTTTATTTCCTACCAAACTCAAAATAAACAAAATTATGCGTATGTACTAGGTATACAGTCACTTTGAATGACTTTTGTCATGTGACTTCGACAAATTGAATCTTTCAGTGTAGCGATTTGAAACATAACCATACAGGAATCGGTCAGGTTTCCAAACTCAGGGAATTCCAAATTCCGCAAATGTGCCATATAGAAGGCTTGTTTGTTATAAATCATTGTAGTTTAATTGTTTTATTCCGAACACATACATCTGAATTGTTGATCTTTATAAAACGTACCATATATCATATGGCACCATATTCTTGTTTTTATGCAGAAATGTATATTGATGAAATGACATCAAAGTTTGAACAATTATGTAAAATATACTGTGGATCTGTGTTCACCAACCCATGGTCACATGTCCTCTAAAAGGTTCTTATGTTTGGGTGATGGTTCAAGCTTTTCAGTCCCCCCCCCATAACTTAAGACCTCAATACCAACCCTCTGGACAGGCTGTTGATGTCAACATTTATTCTGCTCTTTTCTTTTTATATGTGATTTACAATACTGATTATACAGTTTTACTGTCATGGTAGTTTCATATTAAAAAAGGTTTGGCTGTTACCAAACATAGTGTACATTCTAGAGAGGTTACGTGGTGCAGCCTGCCGTTGTGTGTACTCGAGAGGTTGTGTGTTGTAGGCTGCCAGTGTGTGTACTAGAGAGGTTGTGTGTTGTAGGCTGCCAGTGTGTGTACTAGAGAGGTTGTGTGTTGTAGGCTGCTAGTGTGTGTACTAGAGAGGTTGTGTGTTGTAGACTGCCAGTGTGTGTATTAGAGAGGTTGTGTGTTGTAGGCTGCCAGTGTGTGTACTAGAGAGGTTGTGTGTTGTAGACTGCCAGTGTGTGTACTAGAGAGGTTGTGTGTTGTAGGCTGCCAGTGTGTGTACTAGAGAGGTTGTGTGTTGTAGGCTGCTAGTGTGTGTACTAGAGAGGTTTTATATGTGATCCAGTATGATTAGAGAGGTTGTGTGTTGTAGGTGATTGTGTACTAGAGAGGTTTGCTGTTGTAGGCTGCCAAGTGTATGTCTAGAGAGGTTCGTGTTGTAGGCTGCCAGTTGTGTGTACTAGAGAGGTTGTGTGTTGTAGGCTGCCAGTGTGTGTACTAGAGAGGTTGTGTGTTGTAGGCTGCCATTGTGTATACTAGAGAGGTTGCGTGTTGTAGGCTGCCATTGTGTATACTAGAGAGGTTGTGTGTTGTAGGCTGCCAGTGTGTGTACTAGAGAGGTTGTGTGTTGTAGGCTGCCAGTGTGTGTATCTAGAGAGGTTGTGTGTTGTAGGCTGCCAGTGTGTGTACTAGAGAGGTTGTGTGTTGTAGACTGCCAGTGTGTGTACTTTGAGAGGTTGTGTGTTGTAGGCTGCCATTGTGTATACTAGAGAGGTTGCGTGTTGTAGGCTGCCAGTGTATACTAGAGAGGTTGGTGTTGTAGGCTGCCATTGTGTACTAGAGAGGTTGTGTGTTGTAGGCTGCCATTGTTACTAGAGAGGTTGTGTGTTGTAGGCTGCCATTGTGTATACTAGAGAGGTTGTGTGTTGTAGGCTGCCATTGTGTATACTAGAGAGGTTGTGTGTTGTAGGCTGCCATTGTGTATACTAGAGAGGTTGTGTGTTGTAGGCTGCCATTGTGTATACTAGAGAGGTTGTGTGTTGTAGGCTGCCATTGTGTATACTAGAGAGGTTGTGTGTTGTAGGCTGCCATTGTGTATACTAGAGAGGTTGTGTGTTGTAGCTGCCATTGTGTATACTAGAGAGGTTGTGTGTTGTAGGCTGCCATGTGTGTACTAGAGAGGTTGTGTTGTAGGCTGCCATTGTGCGTATCATGAAGATGCGGAAGGTGTTGAAGCACCAACAGTTGTTGGGTGAAGTCCTCAACCAGCTGTCTGCTCGCTTCAAGCCTCGCGTACCCATCATAAAGGTGGGTCCTTCTCTCTGTACCATCATGGGAGAGACTTGTGCTGCTCCTCCAGGTACAAATGCCCCACGAGACAGCTTTGTGCTGTCTCTAGTTATAGTATTATTTCATTTGTTGACAAAAATGTTAACTAATTTTTTATGTGGACTCCCAAATATTTCCAGAGTATGAGTCCACTGGACTCCCACCGAATTTCCGTAAAAATTGAAGTTTGCATGTTCTCTGGGGGAAATGATATGTTGTGACACTGATCCAACTGCACTGTTTGCAAGGTGATACTTATATGTGGTGCAACTTTGTTTGTAGAAATATCCCTACTTCTTGTTACAGAAAGAGTATCTGGAGTGAGTGATACTTACATGTGGTGTGACTTTGGGTTGTAGAAGTGTATAGACATCCTCATAGAGAAAGAGTATCTGGAGCGGGTGGATGGAGAGAAGGACACGTACAGATACATCTAGGGTGGACCTGCCTTCACAGGTGAGGCTTCATGCCAATCTGACCAGGACACATTGAATATAACAACTGGCTCACGTATATAGCCACAATGTTATAGAGTCACTGACCACCTTTTATTACTGATCTCTGTTTTAATTATATAATTCTTTGATTTATAATTACTTATACATAGTGTGTCTATTGTATGTATGTGTGTCATTTACTTAATTCCTTATTCAACATCTTGTTCTTGTTGAACAATGCAGAGGCAGACACTGTGACAGTCCACACTGTCATCCCATCTTACAAACTTGATGACATACAGTAATTATTTCAACAAAGTAAATTTTTTGCTCCTTTTACTTCTATATAAAATGGAATTTTTTAAGTTGGAAATAAATTTATTTAACGTGGTCCCTTTAAAATTCTCCTCACAATGTAAATTGTTTTTTTATTGTTTAGGTTGAAGACAAGTTGCGGTAGGCATGGCAACCGCCGCTGCAGCAGCTGACACATTGGAATAGCAGGAGACAAGTGGGCAAGATAGCAACTTTCATTGGTCAAGTTACCAGTGGTCATGTTACAACTGACCACAGCAGTGCAGCAGCCACAAGTAGCAATCTATGAACAAACTGCAATAGGATGCAACCATTGTTTCTACCAGAACAAATCTGAAGGGTGCCCTATTCACCTGAGTGTTCTCGACAATCTGAGTTTCTGGGGTCTTTTTGACCACCCGCCCCTTGCCATGTAGGTTTCTAGGACAACAAGAGGTTGCTGCAAACATGTGAGCGAACCAGACTGGGTCAGAGACGCGAAGAAGATCTACTGAGACACTGTTTATGATTGAGCTGCCAGTGAACATGGTCAACAAGTCGCGTCTTATATGTAGCCATTCCTGTTATACTGGGCTGACTGTACGCTACGCTACGCACACACAAGAGTGTCTGTGCTCACTGGCGTGATGTGATATTCACACCTGCAGTATCGCCGCCACACTCCCAGAATGCTTCGATGGAGAGGCGCAAGTTGAGGGTCACACACGGCCGACAGACAATTATTGACAGTGGAATTTTTATACATGGGTGGGGGGAGGCGTGTTTCTTGTTGCTGGTTTCCCAGAGTTATCCCTGCGTGTTCCCTTGGAGGACACTCCTCCTGTCATCCCGCAATGGGCAGTAATAGGGCTAGCAGTCAGGGTTGACCAGCGATGCATTTTTAATCCTACATGTTTTATGGACATGGTGTGTGCATTGCCACTAAACTATGTACTACCAGCATCCACATGGGGGTTGAACCCCCGAGGCAGACAAAGGGTGTGAATGTATACATGTAACAAGGCATCGGCTATCTGTGGGTGGGGTTAATTAATATGTTGGATATTCAGGGTGATTCTGATTGTGTTTCATTCATTGGCATCCCCTGAGGTCGAACACGGCGGTGTGAAATTATGTGAAATATTGTAAATAGCATTTGTGCGATTCGGGCTTTGCACCTGCCCTGCAGTTGCAACGCGAGTGTATTCTTGGTTTCTTCAGGCGTTTATGTTTTGCGTCCTAGCACATCAGGCTATGTGTGTCATGTGACGAGTGGGACATCTGTGGACGGGGACTTTACGGAAAGACATTATCAGCAGGCACTTGATGACATAAGCTGCTGGTCACTTTATTTACGTTTATACACACTAATCAATATTTACACAGTCGGCCCACTCTCTAAACCATCATCCCCATTTTTCAGTTAAATACGTTTTCTCTTTGTAAATATATCAATAGTACGGTTTTGCTACATTTCACAATGACACTGCATCTGATGGGTCATGTGACACTGCATGCAGTAGGTCACATGTTCTGGTATAGATTTCACAGAACACTTGCCACATTGGCACACTGAGAAGTGTCTGCTGATCATATTGTATTTATTTTACTAAACGCCGAATGTTGAAATGGTTTTAATTGTCTTTCTTGTCATTTTCTTACAGGTTGTTTCAAAACTATTGTGTACATTTCTAAACTAATTTCTAAAGGTTGAATAATTGTAATAAATTGATACATTGAGTTAAGTTGGCATGGTATAAATTTGATAATTGTTATGTCAAAATTATTGTAAAAATGGTATCAGATGGCCCAAAAGTTGACAAACCTGGTTGACTTTAGAAGTGTACACGTTTTGAGGTGACTGTCGGATGGATGAGTTGTCACATAATAGGATATTTCTTCAGTGTAATTGTGTAGTTTGGATTTGTGGTAACCACAGCTCCACCTATGTACACAACACAAGGTCAGCAACAGCAGAAACATCGGGAAACACTGCACCATATGTTATCAATCTTGACAGATTTACAACAGAACAACATTATAATTCTGCACTACACTACTGACAGAAAACAGTAGTGTAGTACAGTATTATAATTTTATTCTGTTGTTTCTGACAGAAAACCATGCCTCAAGCAAAACTGCAGCAGGTCTAACCATAACAGTGGCACAACCATGCCAGGGCCCACTCTAACCATAACAGTGGCACAACCATGCCAGGTCCCACTCTAACCATAACAGTGGCACAACCATGCCAGGGCCCACTCTAACCATAACAGTGGCACAACCATGCCAGGTCCCACTCTAACCATAACAGTGGCACGACCATGCCAGGTCCCACTCTAACCATAACAGTGGCACAACCATGCCAGGTCCCACTCTAACCATAACAGTGGCACACCATGCCAGGTCCCACTCTAACCATAACAGTGGCACAACCATGCCAGGTCCCACTCTAACCATAACGTGGCACAACCATGCCAGGTCCCACTCTAACCATAACAGTGGCACACCCATGCCAGGTCCCACTCTAACCATAACAGTGGCACAACCATGCCAGGTCCCACTCTAACCATAACAGTGGCACACCATGCCAGGTCCCACTCTAACCATAACACTGGCACAACCATGCCAGGTCCCACTCTAACCATAACAGTGGCACAACCATGCCAGGTCCCACTCTAACCATAACATGGCACAACCATGCCAGGTCCCACTCTAACCATAACACTGGCACGACCATGCCAGGTTCCACTCTAACCATAACAGTGGCACGACCATGCCAGGTCCCACTCTAACCATAACACTGCCACAACCATGCCAGGTCCCACTCTAACCATAACAGTGGCACAACCATGCCAGGTCCCACTCTAACCATAACAGTGGCACAACCATGCCAGGTCCCACTCTAACCATAACAGTGGCACAACCATGCCAGGTCCCACTCTAACCATAACAGTGGCACAACCATGCCAGGTCCCACTCTAACCATAACAGTGGCACAACCATGCCTGGTCCCACTCTAACCATAACAGTGGCACAACCATGCCAGGTCCCACAGTAAAACAGTAATACAGATTGTCTGTCCATCCATGATATTAGCAGAAACGTAGCAGGTCCAACCATAATACTATCATAACTATAGCAATTCCAAACAAGTGGACAATTTGAGAAGCAGTTACTTGTTGCACTGCTACAAGCATTTACACATGTATAGCTGAAGGGTGAGTAGGTCCTGTGAGACCCTTCTCCTGGTAGTAGTTCTGCCCCACCCCCCATCCTCCCCCACCTTAATGCACTGTACCAATATGCACAGGCTGCAGCTGTAACCTTGGTAATGAATGGATTATTAGATCGGATTCATTGATTTATTACATTATTCATAAAGCATCACAATTAGTCTATGGCTTATTCATATATTGCAGTTAATGGCATCCTGGCTCTAAAAGTAATAGTACTAATATATCAAAAATTATATTTGTAAGTATTACCATTATAAGCAATATGATGTTCTGCAAGTAATCATTTAAAAGTCGTCCTGTGGGTTTGCTGGTAATCAATAATGTTAACTGCATAATATTCTTTATTAATTTTCTGAGCCATTGTTTTTATTAAACAGCTGCAGACAAACCGGTCACCAATTGCCCCTAATTGAGCACCAAGGCCGTCTCAAGATTTATTTTCTGATGATGCAGTTTCTGTATTTTTTTTAAATGGTAATTTTTTATGCTTTTATCAAATTTGCAGTCTAGGCTGATTAATTTGAAGAAGAAAAATTATAATCATATAGGTCTGGCTGGCCTCTCCAATCTCTTTGGCGGCTGGACTTTTATTTATTACTTAACCAGGAGAAGCATGCACCCAGCTGTAATTCCATTATGTTTATAAAATATGCTAATCGGACACCTGTTATATTTTAATGTACGATTACCTGCCCTTATTCTAACAAATTACAGTGGCACGATGCCAGATACCAACTCTAAACGTCAAAGCTTTAGTAGCATCATGCACGAGTCCATTAACTATGGGCAAAGGGGGGAGACCATGAGGTCCCCTCTAGCTTAGCCACGGGACACCATTTTTCCAGGTTCAATTTTTAAATACTGCCCTGCCAGGTCCCACTCTAACCATAACAGTGGCACAACCATGCCAGGTCCCACTCTAACCATAACAGTGGCACACCCATGCCAGGTCCCACTCTAACCATAACAGTGGCACAACCATGCCAGGTCCCACTCTAACCATAACAGTGGCATGACCATGCCAGGTCCCACTCTAACCATAACACTGGCACAACCATGCCAGGTCCCACTCTAACCATAACAGTGGCACGACCATGCCAGGTCCCACTCTAACCATAACACTGGCACAACCATGCCAGGTCCCACTCTAACCATAACACTGGCACGACCATGCCAGGTCCCACTCTAACCATAACAGTGGCACGACCATGCCAGGTCCCACTCTAACCATAACACTGCCACAACCATGCCAGGTCCCACTCTAACCATAACAGTGGCACAACCATGCCTGGTCCCACACTAACCATAACAGTGGCACAACCATGCCAGGTCCCACTCTAACCATAACAGTGGCACAACCATGCCAGGTCCCACTCTAACCATAACACTGGCACAACCATGCCAGGTCCCACTCTAACCATAACAGTGGCACAACCATGCCAGGTCCCACTCTAACCATAACAGTGGCACAACCATGCCTGGTCCCACTCTAACCATAACAGTGGCACAACCATGCCAGGTCCCACAGTAAAACAGTAATACAGATTGTCTGTCCATCCATGATATTAGCAGAAACGTAGCAGGTCCAACCATAATACTATCATAACTATAGCAATTCCAAACAAGTGGACAATTTGAGAAGCAGTTACTTGTTGCACTGCTACAAGCATTTACACATGTATAGCTGAAGGGTGAGTAGGTCCTGTGAGACCCTTCTCCTGGTAATAGTTCTGCCCCCCCCACCCCCCACCCTCCCCCACCTTAATGCACTGTACCAATATGCACAGGCTGCAGCTGTAACCTTGGTAATGAATGGATTATTAGATCGGATTCATTGATTTATTACATTATTCATAAAGCATCACAATTAGTCTATGGCTTATTCATATATTGCAGTTAATGGCATCCTGTCTCTAAAAGTAATAGTACTAATATATCAACAATTATATTTGTAAGTATTACCATTATAAGCAATATGATGTTCTGCAAGTAATCATTTAAAAGTTGTCCTGTGGGTTTGCTGGTAATCAATAATGTTAACTGCATAATATTCTTTATTAATTTTCTGAGCCATTGTTTTTATTAAACAGCTGCAGACAAACCGGTCACCAATTGCCCCTAATTGAGCACCAAGGCCGTCTCAAGATTTATTTTCTGATGATGCAGTTTCTCTATTTAAAAAAAATGGTAATTTGTTATGCTTTTATCAAATTTGCAGTCTAGGCTGATTAATTTGAAGAAGAAAAATTATAATCATATAGGTCTGGCTGGCCTCTCCAATCTCTTTGGCGGCTGGACTTTTATTTATTACTTAACCAGGAGAAGCATGCACCCAGCTGTAATTCCATTATGTTTATAAAATATGCTAATCGGACACCTGTTATATTTTAATGTACGATTACCTGCCCTTATTGCTAACAAATTACAGGTGCGTCACGTTCCAGATACCAACTCTAGGGTCACGCTTTAGTAGCATCATGGACGAGTCTATTGAACTATGGGCGAAGGGGTGAGTCCGTGAGTGTTCCTTTAGCTTAGCCACGCCCACGCATTCTGTCCAGATGCTTCAATTTTTTTAAATAGTGCCCTACTATTTTATGTAATGATAAATGTTGCATTTGAAGCACATTTCATTAACTGATTCAGCAATGTAATCAGTGAATTTTCTTCGCACAAACTGAACGATTCCAAGATGGGACGTCCTCTGTTGACAAATACGTGAGCTAGATCGGGCAGGTGTGTTACTCGGGTTTGCCTCAGATTTGCATCCAAATAACTCCGACTTGCCTGAAACATGGAGTCGGATAATGATGCCAATGATACATCTCCGAACCAAGGACCTGACCAAAATGTCAGCGGGGCTCAGACAGAGACGCAGGGTGTGCAGTTGATGTCGTTGATGATGAAATACTTCAAAACGGCCGGCTTTCTGCTGAGCGTATGGACGTTGGGCTACTTCAGATTTAGTTCCAGTTGGATTCTGTTAGCGCTCTTCTTCTACATTGGCAACGAAGAATTTCGCAAAGGTAAAGATGCAAAGAGGTCGTTTTCTCGGGATGCAGCATCTAGAACCGAACAGCGTGCAATACTGGCCAGAGTGGACGAGCTACCAGCATGGGTGAGTTCCGAAACAAGTTTGTTAAGGTCATGCTACTACTACCGTAAATTGTCTTACGAAAGCTCACTGTCATTTCTTACTCTGAAAGCATTTGATGTAAGACAACAGTAAGGTGTTCATCCGCCATTCCCCGTGCGACCAAACAGTACCCTTTAAAAGCAGCATTATGCAGGTTGTCTGAATTTCTATGAGCACATATTTAGTAGTGTGGAGTGATTAGAAATGATGTTTTCGTGCAGCGTGGCATCAGAGCTGTCAAATTATGACAGCTGTCAGTCGGTGCATTTCTGCGTATTAATACAGTTGTCATTTTGCCTTGGTGATGTAATCAGGGGCAATCCGTGGGTGGTTCAAGCAGAAATGGAGGGGTGTAAGGTTTGAAAGAAGTTTGTAGGAGCCTGAGGTATTAAAAGTTCACGAATCTTTCACAGAACTTCTGTCTATGGAGGGTAAATATGCTGTGAAATTGCCAATAACAGTGCTCATCAAGATTAGTAGGAAATGAAGGAAACGTTATAATGGTCGCCTATGGAAAATGCAAATGTTGTCTGACTCCAGCATCCGACTCACGAGCGACTGTCTAACATAATATTACAAAATGTTCAATTAAAGTGATAACATAAGTAAGTAGCGCTGTGGCTCAGGGGTAGAGCATCAGACTCAACTAAGAGGACCTAGGATTGAATCCTGTGCTGTTGTGTAAAACATTGGGCAAGTCGTTTTCACGCTACATGTCTCCAGTTCACTCAGCTCTATGAATGAGTACCTGGCTATAGACAGTGGTGAATATATATATATATATGTGTGTGTGTGTGTGTGTGTACGAGTAGTCTTTGCAAACTAATTGCCGCATGGCTGAATGCTCCCCAGAGAAGCTAAGATGGTGTTCGATTGAACAGGTGAAGTGTGCCAGGGAGTAAAGTGAAATGCTTTGAACAATCTTCAGGATTGGATACTGAGCTATATAAAAACATGCATTTTGCCTTTACATAAACTTATCAAATAGTAACACCAACTCGACGGACATTGTAACAATAATATTATTCTATTAATAAGTAAGAAATTTAGTCATATGACATTTTTAAAACATAAATTATATTATAGTCTATGGGCACTGATGATTAATAATTGTATTATGAATGGGTATAACATATCACTAAATAACTCTAGATTCATAATGTTAAGCCAATAATATTATATTTCAAGACATTTAAGGTTTTATGTAAGATGCAGAATCTGTGAAACAATAATGCCATATATATCCAGGCAAATATATACCTGTTGAGAGGCAGTTTTGACATGTCCTATTACAGTAGCCAGAACATGCCATAACACAGCAAGCTAGCCACAGAGAAGGAACAATGTTTTTTAGAAACTTTGGTCGATGTATCTCATTGGTTGATCAGACAGGCATGATGTGTGAAATTATCAGTGTCAAAAATACATCAGTAGTTTTGAGTACAGCTGTTAGTTGTGTATTTGGAAATACACACTGTATGTAAAATATACAAAACATGTTCTTATATTTAGCACAAGTGGCATCTGATACCCTTGAAACCAACCATGTGTGTACAGTATACTATACACAGCGTTGCACCTCTCCATGGGTGACCATAAGCAACTTCAACAACAAGATCTTCGAACAACAGTGAACTTCCTGTTGTGACCATCGATGGGTGTGCCCTGGTGGTAATACTGCTACTGGTCTGTTGTGATCATTGTGACTGCCCTGGTGGTAATACTGCTACTGGTCTGTTGTGATCATTGTGACTGCCCTGGTGGTAATACTGCTACTGGTCTATTGTGATCATTGTGACTGCCCTGGTGGTAATACTGTTACTGGTCTGTTGTGATCATTGTGACTGCCCTGGTGGTAATACTGCTACTGGTCTGTTGTGATCATTGTGACTGCCCTGGTGGTAATACTGCTACTGGTCTGTTGTGACCATTGTGACTGCCCTGGTGGTAATACTGTTACTGGTCTGTTGTGATCATTGTGACTGCCCTGGTGGTAATACTGTTACTGGTCTGTTGTGATCATTGTGACTGCCCTGGTGGTAATACTGCTACTGGTCTGTTGTGACCATTGTGACTGCCCTGGTGGTAATACTGCTACTGGTCTGTTGTGACCATTGTGACTGCCCTGGTGGTAATACTGCTACTGGTCTATTGTGACCATTGTGACTGCCCTGGTGGTAATACTGCTACTGGTCTGTTGTGATCATTGTGACTGCCCTGATGGTAATACTGCTACTGGTCTGTTGTGATCATTGTGACTGCCCTGGTGGTAATACTGCTACTGGTCTGTTGTGATCATTGTGACTGCCCTGGTGGTAATACTGCTACTGGTCTGTTGTGATCATTGTGACTGCCCTGGTGGTAATACTGCTACTGGTCTGTTGTGATCATTGTGACTGCCCTGGTGGTAATACTGCTACTGGTCTGTTGTGATCATGTGACTGCCCTGGTGGTAATACTGCTACTGGTCTGTTGTGACATTGTGACTGCCCTGGTGGTAATACTGCTACTGGTCTATTGTGACCATTGTGACTGCCCTGGTGGTAATACTGCTACTGGTCTGTTGTGACATTGTGACTGCCCTGGTGGTAATACTGCTACTGGTCTTTGTGATGTGATGCCCTTGTTACTGCTCTGGTGTTGTGAATGTGACTGCCCTGGTGTAATACTGTACTGGTCTGTTGTGATATGTGACTGCCCTGTGGTAATACTGCTACTGGTCTGTTGTGAATTGTACTGCCCTGGTGTAATACTGTACTGGTCTGTTGTAATTGTGACTGCCCTGTGGTAATATGCTACTGGTCTGTTGTGATCATGTACTGCCCTGGTGTAATACTGTACTGGTCTGTTGTGACTGTACTGCCCTGGTGGTAATCTGTACTGGTCTGTTGTGATCTGTACTGCCCTGGTGGTAATACTGTACTGTCTGTTGTGACATTGTACTGCCCTGGTGGTAATATGTACTGGTCTGTTGTAATTGTACTGCCTGTGGTAATACTGTACTGGTCTGTTGTGACATTGTGACTGCCCTGGTGGTAATACTGTACTGGTCTGTTGTGACATGGACTGCCCTGGTGGTAATACTGTACTGGTCTGTTGTACATTGTGACTGCCTGTGGTAATACTGTACTGGTCTTTGTGACATTGTGACTGCCCTGGTGTATACTGTACTGTCTGTTGTGACATTGTACTGCCCTGGTGGTAATACTGCTACTGGTCTGTTGGACATTGTGACTGCCCTGGTGGTAATATGTACTGGTCTGTTGTGACATTGTGACTGCCCTGGTGTAATATGTACTGGTCTTTGTGACATTGTGACTGCCCTGGTGGTAATACTGTACTGGTCTTTGTGAATTGTGCTGCCTGGTGGTAATATGTACTGGTCTTTGTGACATTGTGACTGCCCTGGTGTATACTGTACTGGTCTATTGTGACCATTGTGACTGCCCTGGTGGTAATACTGTACTGGTCTATTGTGATCATTGTGACTGCCCTGGTGGTAATACTGCTACTGGTCTTTGTGACATTGTGACTGCCCTGTGTAATACTGCTACTGGTCTATTGTGACATGTGATGCCCTGTGGTAATACTGTACTGGTCTTTGTGACCATTTGATGCCCTGGTGGTAATACTGTACGTCTTTGTGACATTGTGATGCCCTGGTGGTAATCTGCTACTGGTTTTGTGACATGTGACTGCCCTGGTGGTAATACTGTATGTCTTTGTGACTGTGATGCCCTGGTGGTAATACTGTACGGTCTTTGTGACATGGACTCCCGGAATATGTACTGTCTTGTGACATTGTGACTCCTGTGGAATACAATGCTACTGGTCTATTGTGATCATTGTGACTGCCCTGGTGGTAATACTGCTACTGGTCTATTGTGACCATTGTGACTGCCCTGGTGGTAATACTGCTACTGGTCTATTGTGACCATTGTGACTGCCATGGTGGTACTGCTACTGCCTGGTCTGTTACGGAAGTCTCGACTTTTCTGATAAGCTAATACATGATGTTTTGCCTGCCATTTGATACTTGTTGCCCGGGTCTGGTGGTAGCCTGGGGCGTTAACCACTGACTCCCCAAGTCACTGCACTGGGGCAGATCTAGGGCACACAGCAGGCGGGGTTCTGATTAATCACAGCCAGTCAGTCATACAGAAAACCCCAGATTCAGGATTATCTGTGTCTGTTGACTTTGTGTCCAGCCAGCCAGCAGGCTAATCTTGTATTAGTCACCAGATGGGTGCAGATCACAATTAGGAACTATGTTCTGTTTCATTGTACACTGCAGTGTGCCAGATTTAGAATGTAATTTAGAAAGTTAAACATATGGTACTTATACTAGCAGGACCAATTAAACAAAACAGCTTCAGGTGGTTATAGCATGGGCGGCCTTTGACAGAGATATGTGATTTAGAAGAATAACTAGTACAGATAAATAAAATATGTAGAACAGATTAAGTACACCTGGATAACATAATATATAAAATTATTTGAAAACACTTTTGGAATTAGCTCCCACAAATGGTCATTCGTGATGGTAACTAAAACATTCAACTGTTGAACAAGTATCATCATTATAAAGTTCTATTATCGTTAAGAATACATATTTTAAGAGCAAAAATAAATACAGGTCTGTATAGACTTGCTGAGTTGTACTACCTGTGGAATGAACATTTCCCCAAAAAATGTGTACTTTTTACTACTTCATAATTAGAAGTACACTGTACTTCGGTGTATGCTGTTTAATATGTAAATAAATTCTACATTTATATGAAAGCTGTTACATTTAAGCACACACTAAGCTAGCCTCATGTCACAGGAGTTTACACAATTCCAACAAAACTTTGCAGCCATATTGAGTCAAATGCCAGACATCCAGTCAGCCAGAGTCCTGCTCAGAGTGCTGCTCAGTGACATCCAGTCAGCCAGAGTCCTGCTCAGATGCTCAGTGACATCCAGTCAGCCAGAGTCCTGCTCAGTGACTGAGGCCAGTAGACCAGCTGGCAAACAGGCTGAGTCATGCGCTCTCTCTCCGTTATTGATTTTCTGCAATCTGCATACATCTGGAATATGTGTTGCACTGTCTATTTGTAAACATCCCAGTCTAGACAACAGTGAAACGGCTTTCTCATCAACCAGTGACAACATCAACCAGTGACAGCATCAACCGGTAACAGCATCAACCGGTGACAGCATCGACCGGTGACAGCATCGACCGGTGACAGCATCGACCGGTGACAGCATCGACCAGTGACAGCATCGACCGGTGACAGCATCGACCGGTGACAGCATCGGTACAACATCCCAGTGACAGCATCGACCAGTGACAGCATCGACCAGTGACAGCATCGACCAGTGACAGCATCGACCAGTGACAGCATCGACCAGTGACAGCATCGACCAGTGACAGCATGACCAGTGACAGCATCGACCAGTGACAGCATCGACCAGTGACAGCATCGACCAGTGACAGCATCGACCAGTGACAGCATCGACCAGTGACAGCATCGACCAGTGACAGCATCAGACTGCAGTGACAGCATCGACCAGTGACAGCATCGACCAGGAATCGCCCGGGCAATCCAGTGACAGCATCGTGACAGATGACCAGTGACAGCATCGACCAGTGACAGTATTGACCAGTGACAGCATCGACCAGTGACAGCATCGACCAGTGACAGTATTGACCAGTGACAGCATCGACCAGTGACAGCATCTAGACCAGTGACAGCATCGACCAGTGACAGCATCGACCAGTGACAGCATCGACCAGTGACAGCATCGACCAGTGACAGCATCGACCAGTGACAGCATCGACCAGTGACAGTATTGACCAGTGACAGCATCGACCAGTGACAGTATTGACCAGTGACAGCATCGACCAGTGACAGTATTGACCAGTGACAGCATCCTCCCAACTCATGTGTCCATGCAATGGAGTTTTTTTAATGAATACATTTTATGACATCCAAAACTTGTCTGAAATTATTATTTAGTAATTTACGTAATTTTACATTTATAAGAACTTAAGTAGCATTCAAGTGGCATATTAATTAATAACACATTTATAAATAGCCCTGAGCTGCACTACAAAGGTCAATATGATCTTAGTGTGACACATTTGATGGTAGCTTAGAAATGCACACTATGTCCAGAAATACATTGTTACTAAAATACTACAAAATAGTTACTATGTTTGCTATCCAGAGAGTGTTCCAGGCTGCATATGATACGTTCCTTCCTAGTACTCCAAGCAAAATGGTTGTTGGGCCCTTAATGCATAGTTAGCCCTATTTATTTGTGATTGAGTGAGTCAGACAAAAGTTAGCCTAAGTCTCAGCCAGGTACACATTTAACCCATGTGTGACCTCTTGTAGTTGTACTAACTGGCTGGCACAGACACCAGGTAGACTGTCTGTAGATGTTCACCTCTTCTCAGAAACTTGCGCAAAGCAGTAAGAACAAAGTTGCCCAAGTTTCAGAATGTTTGCAATGTGGAGCTCCACTGTGGAGCATTGGTTGTGCTCCAGTGACACACTTTCACACTTCAGTGACCAGTGCATTTATAATGAGCTACATGAAGCAGCCTGTACTAGCAGTAGACTGTGCAGTGTTATTGTGTTGTTGCCAGAGGGTGACACTTCACCTTTGTGTCCTCAACTGACCACTTTGTGAGTGACAGAAATACCTGGCTGGTGGTCAGCCATGCACACACAGTCACTGGACTGCCCTAGGCACTCTCACCTACACCAGGTGGCTGTGTGCTCTAGACAGCTCTAGACCACAGGCAGATATTTATAGTCATAACTGGCCATGCGTTGCTGAAAGTGAACTTTGTGAAGTCCCGGTCTATGTAGGGTTATATGAGTCAGACATGGGGCTGAATAGGTTTTCATGAGTATATTAATTGCTGGTGATTGAGTACGAGTATATTGCTAAAACCTCAGTATGCGTACAAGTAGATTTTTCATGAGTACAATACGAGTACACTTTCAAAAATGTGAAATAATAGTGTACTTTAACATTATTAATTAATCTAATTTATATAACTCAACAAATGAATGGTAATTATTTAATTTATTTAGGAAAATTGTAGAAATTAACACATTCCCTGTGGAGTTAGGTGGTACCACAAAATGGTTCTTGCAAAAATTATTGACTCTTCAGTTGTGGACCTAAAGTGTTGTTTTAGAGGAAATATCTATGATTTATTGAACACTGAATTTGTAATTAGTAGTACCAGAGGTGCTAACAAGAACTACCAATAATGGACTGGATGTGCCAACTGCAATGACCAGTGATTAATGAAACTTACAGATTATTATTCATCCCAAATAGTAGCTTATTTAGTACACAGGTCAGTTGTGACAGGATGTATTATATCATTGATTATCAATGCAGTGTCACAGATTGTCTTCAGTCAAATGGCTCTGTCTGTGAACTGTTGGTTCTGTCCCTGTCAGAGTCTCTTGATCCTGCCCGTAATCTGTCAGTGTCACAGTCATATGCACTGTCAGCTCACGGACTTATATCTAAGATGTCGAACAGTACCACCCAGTAACCCTGTGTGAGTGCTGCCATCTCTACTGAGAAACTTTAACTACCGGTACTGAATACAATTTCAGTCTGCAGGTTCCATGTGAAACTCAATGTCTACAGTCCCTGTGTCTGTCAGTGCACTTAAGGATGTAGCTACAGTGCTGGGCCACATTGACAGTAGGAGGGCTACATGACATTGTAATCTACTAATCAAATGGTCTTTTTCTCTTGTCAGGTTTATTTCCCTGACGTTGAACGAGCAGAATGGCTGAACAAGGTAAGTCAGCATTCCCTAATATACTTGTTACAACAGCTATTAAACAACATTTACTGTTATTACATTATATAATGTTTTCAATTTCTTTTTTATTTCGGGGGTTGTGGCTTCCATACTGCAATAGTTATTTAAACAAATTAATTTTAAATTACTCCATAGTCAGTATACTTTTAATCTTGTATATTTTTGCTGATTTAATATTACTGGATCAAATTTTAGATGTAATTTTAAACCTTTTCTAAAACGCGCACAGGCTCTCATTTTCAAGTGCAGTTGTAACACCCCTTCTCATTTCATATTGGCTAGTACGACTTAGTCACAGCCAGCAATGTGTTACTGCCACATGCTGCAGCAATGTTAACATGCAGCCAAACAAATAAACTACAACAAGATCAATAACCACAGCAGATGGCACTGGGAGAGAAGTGAGTCATGTGACAACATGAAATACCCAGTACACGACAGACACTGACTGGCTCAACTTGCTGTTTTGTTTATCAATTAAAAAGGACTTTTTTGTATAATTTCTGCATTTCACTGACATTCTGAATTAAGACTGGTTTTCAGTTGATGTCTGACTTATTTTGTACTGCATCAGCATGCACCATGCACAAGGAGGTTGTTGAACTACAGTGATAATAAATAAAACATTTAATTAGAGTGCTAATAATATAACTGATACATAGTCCACATGGTGCATATACAGGTCGAATCTGTCTGCTGCATTTACAGAATTTCATTAAAATATTAAAACATTGAACAATTGCTCCATTGGCTGCTGTCTTAACCAAAATGACTGGGACAAAATAGACATGCAAAATAAATGTTCTGCTTGCACAAGGGTGTAGGAAAGGCAACTGGGCAGCTAGTGCCACACCAAGGTCAATAGCTGACCTTTGATCCACAAATTAGTATGTGATATAATAACATCAATTTTATTCTTGAAAAATTGACATTTGCAGTGTCTACCAAAATAATTGTTTTAGTTTAAATGTCATTTTTAACATTAAACCTTACACTACATAAAGTATTTAATTCAACGGTAAGTAGTGACTTCAGTCATAACAGTAAGTTTGGGATCACATGTTGTGATTGAAATGTCTGCATGACATAACTTTATGCAGAGACCCGTCCACCAGTCACTGGGACAGGTAAAACCTGTTTTGGACGGGTTGAAATATGGGTGGACGGGTGGTGGGTGGGTAAAAAATGAAAGAGCAAAAACAGATCTTCAAAAACCCTAGATATTGTCAGTTATGTCTTATATGAGTGTCAGTGTGTGCTTGTAGTTCACTGACTCCATTTCAGGTAAAAAAAACACCTTTAAAGTTTGTAAACTGGCGTAATAAGTGACATCCATGTGTCCACCAAAATGTGTGACTGGTACAAATCTGATCCTGCATAAAGCCCTGCTGCACGGTGGCGCCACCTGTCATTGCAGATGCTCAGGCAGATGTGGCCGTTCATCGGAGAGTACTTCCGCGATATGCTTATGACCTCAGTGCTGCCCTCTGTCGAGGCGAGTCTGCCCAAGATGCTGCTTCCATTCAAGTTCAACGAGACTGACCTTGGCGACATTGTAAGTCCAACATTTAGGTCACATGCAATATAATTAATCATCAAGATGAATGTACTGTTAAATTTGGTAAATGGCAAATAGATTTTAGTTGGTTTATTGATAGCAGAATGTTCACTCATCGGATAGTTGTAATGATGTAAGTGTGTATGTTTTGCTGTAGTCACAGTGTATTGGTGAGGTGAGTATGTGTGATGACATAATTGTGTGTTTTGCTTTCAGCCGCCCCGTATAGGTGGCATGAAGGTGTACATTGAGAACGTGAAGCGCAATGAGATCTACATGGACATGGAGTTGTTGTGAGTCAATGTCAGTCACTTAGTCACTCAGCCATGGCAGTCTCTACCACCAGTAGAGCTTGCCAGCGTGCTTCATTGTTAAGATAAAATGGCCTGTTTGTTATGTTAAATGCTTATCATGTCACAAATTACTTTTGAATGGAAAATTGCCCTTGTGTGTTTGTGAAATCTCCTGGCCACCATTCAGCCATTGCAGGTAGACAGTTTTTTCTTCACATTTTTCTTATGTCTCACTATACATGGTGTATAAATCATGTGTGATTTATAAACTCAAAAAACTGACTGTAGATAACCACCTTTGTGTGTTTAAGTATGTACAGTGTATTGCCTGTTGATAAATCAGATGTCAGTAGTCCAAGGAAATAATTGACCACAGGAAGTACACACATAATATATATATATATATATATATATATATATATATATATATACACATATACATGCATACACACACACACACACATCAACACAACGCGCGCACACACACACACACACATACACACACACACACACACACACACACACACACACACACACACACACACACACTTTGGGCACTGGGGGGTTACAAAATGTCACCAAATTAGCATATTAATGTGTACATTAAGAGACATTATTGTTATGTTACATTATGTTAAATGTCATGTGATTGTAACTGAATACTTTGTGTTGCCATAGTTACGCGAGTGACTGTAACATCAAGATGACAGTTCGAGGGGTGCAAATGGGCATCAAGGACTTGATGGTGAGTCAGTCCACAAGTCCACAATTGTAAATGTCATAGCAGGCACATAATAATGATACATTGTATTTAATATAGCGCCAGACACAATTATAATAATTTGTGGTGTAAGTTAATATATCCCATTAAAGTGTTCGCGGATTTGAATAATTGAGGTCAGTACTGACGACCAATTTAGTAAGTTTGTCTTTGTGGTTCTGTGTTCAGAATTTGTTAATTATCTGGCAGTGTGCCTTTGTAGCTGTTTATACATTTTGATAAATTTACTTTGAAATGTAGCAGTGGCTGTGGCACAGTAGATGAGGAGCCTTCAACATGTGGAGCAGCTCCACCCATACACAGGCACAGTGGAGCAGCTCCACCCATACACAGGCACAGTGGAGCAGCTCCACCCCATACACAGGCACAGTGGAGCAGCTCCACCCATACACAGGCACAGTGGAGCAGCTCCACCCATACACAGGCACAGTGGAGCAGCTCCACCCATACACAGGCACAGTGGAGCAGCTCCACCCCATACACAGGCACAGTGGAGCAGCTCCACCCATACACAGGCACAGTGGAGCAGCTCCACCCATACACAGGCACAGTGGAGCAGCTCCACCCCATACACAGGCACAGTGGAGCAGCTCCACCCATACACAGGCACAGTGGAGCAGCTCCACCCATACACAGGCACAGTGGAGCAGCTCCACCCATACACAGGCACAGTGGAGCAGCTCCACCCATACACAGGCACAGTGGAGCAGCTCCACCCATACACAGGCACAGTGGAGCAGCTCCACCCAAAACACAGGCACAGTGGAGCAGCTCCACCCATACACAGGCACAGTGGAGCAGCTCCACCCATACACAGGCACAGTGGAGCAGCTCCACCCCATACACAGGCACAGTGGAGCAGCTCCACCCATACACAGGCACAGTGGAGCAGCTCCACCCATACACAGGCACAGTGGAGCAGCTCCACCCATACACAGGCACAGTGGAGCAGCTCCACCCATACACAGGCACAGTGGAGCAGCTCCACCCATACACAGGCACAGTGGAGCAGCTCCACCCATACACAGGCACAGTGGAGCAGCTCCACCCATACACAGACACAGTGGAGCAGCTCCACCCATACACAGGCACAGTGGAGCAGCTCCACCCATACACAGGCACAGTGGAGCAGCTCCACCCATACACAGGCACTGTGTCACAAGACACTCCATGTCAGGGTCACTGTCCTACTGAGAGGAGACAGGACGCCAGTGATACCATTTATGCAGTGATCTTGCTTAAATGAGTTCACAATTATACCATTTTAACTTAACTTGAGGTACTTACAGAACAAGTGATTCTGATATATCAAACTATAAAAGCTGGAACCTTTTTTCAGACTTCTAATGACACCTCCCATGTGTGGTTTGCATAAATTACATATGTTTCAAATATTTTTTTTTATTCATTCATTACATCCAGGCCACTTGCTCTGTTGATGGATTCTGTGGTTGACAATGAACCATGGTTTGGTGAATGCAGTGAATGCAGTGAATGCAGTGAATGACATGTGGCCACTTGACACATCAAGTTTCTTCAGCATTACTTACAGACAGTTCTCAGTAAAATATAATTACATAATCGTTTCCAAAAGGTAAAATCCCAAAATGCATCCTTCAGATTGTTGGTGTGTGTAGTGTGTACCTCCACATGAATGTAAATGTAACCAACTCATAAATGTAACCAACTCACAAATGTCACCCAACTGATGAATGTCACACGAGTGAGGTGACATGTTGACAGTGTCCACTGTGTTGTCCACTGTGTTGCAGCTCCACGGTACAATGCGGGTGGTGATGAAGCCACTTGTCAACAAACTGCCCATCATTGGCGGCTACACTGTCTTCTTCCTCAACCAGCCAGTAGGTGTCAGTCCCTCACCCTCCCCATACAGTCAGTCCCTCACCCTCCCCATACAGTCAGTCCCTCACCCTCCCCATACAGTCAGTCCCTCACCCTCCCCATACAGTCAGTCCCTCACCCTCCCCATACAGTCAGTCCCTCACCCTCCCCATACAGTCAGTCCCTCACCCTCCCCATACAGTCAGTCCCTCACCCTCCCCATACAGTCAGTCCCTCACCCTCCCCATACAGTCAGTCCCTCACCCTCCCCACAGTCAGTCCTCACCCTCCCCACAGTCAGTCCCTCCCTCCCATACAGTCAGTCCCTCACCCTCCCCATACAGTCAGTCCCTCACCCTCCCCATACAGTCAGTCCCTCACCTCCCCAACAGTCAGTCCCTCACCTCCCCATACAGTCAGTCCCTCACCCTCCCCATACAGTCAGTCCCTCACCCTCCCCATACAGTCAGTCCCTCACCCTCCCCATACAGTCAGTCCCTCACCCTCCCCATACAGTCAGTCCCTCACCCTCCCCATACAGTCAGTCCCTCACCCTCCCCATACAGTCAGTCCCTCACCCTCCCCATACAGTCAGTCCCTCACCCTCCCCATACAGTCAGTCCCTCACCCTCCCCATACAGTCAGTCCCTCACCCTCCCCATACAGTCAGTCCCTCACCCTCCCCATACAGTCAGTCCCTCACCCTCCCCATACAGTCAGTCCCCCACCCTCCCAACAGTCAGTCCCTCACCCTCCCATACAGTCAGTCCCTCACCCTCCCCATCAGCTCAGTCTCCCCTCATCAGTCACCCTCCCATACAGTCAGTCCCCCACCCACCCACACAGTCAGTCCCCACCCTCCCCACAGTCAGTCCCTCACCCTCCCCATACAGTCAGTCCCTCACCCTCCCCATACAGTCAGTCCCTCACCCTCCCCATACAGTCAGTCCCTCACCCTCCCCACACAGTCCCTCACCCTCCCCATACAGTCAGTCCCCCCTCAACTCCTCCCCATAAACAGTCAGTTCCCTCACCCTCCCCATACAGTCAGTCCCTCACCCTCCCCACAGTCAGTCCCTCACCCTCCCCATACAGTCAGTCCCTCACCCTCCCCATACAGTCAGTCCCTCACCCTCCCCATACAGTCAGTCCCCCACCCCTCCCACACAGTCAGTCCCTCACCCTCCCCATACAGTCAGTCCCTCACCCTCCCCATACAGTCAGTCCCTCACCCTCCCACACAGTCAGTCCCTCACCCTCCCATACAGTCAGTCCCTCACCCTCCCCATACAGTCAGTCCCTCACCCTCCCCAACAGTCCCTCCCCCCCCATACAGTCAGTCCCTCACCCTCCCCATACAGTCAGTCCCTCACCCTCCCCATACAGTCAGTCCCTCACCCTCCCCATACAGTCAGTCCCTCACCCTCCCCATACATCAGTCCCTCACCCTCCCCACACAGTCAGTCCCTCACCCTCCCCATACAGTCAGTCCCTCACCCTCCCCATACAGTCAGTCCCTCACCCTCCCCATACAGTCAGTCCCTCACCCTCCCCATACAATCAGTCCCTCACCCTCCCCATACAGTCAGTCCCTCACCCTCCCCATACAGTCAGTCCCTCACCCTCCCCATACAGTCAGTCCCTCACCCTCCCCATACAGTCAGTCCCTCACCCTCCCCATACATCAGTCCCCATCCCACAATCAGTCCCTCACCCTCCCCATACAGTCAGTCCCTCACCCTCCCCATACATCAGTCCCTCACCCTCCCCATACAGTCAGTCCCTCACCCTCCCCATACATCAGTCCCTCACCCTCCCCATACATCAGTCCCCACCCCCCCCACATCAGTCCCTCACCCTCCCCATACAGTCAGTCCCTCACCCTCCCCATACAGTCAGTCCCTCACCCTCCCCATACATCAGTCTCCTCCCCACCTCCCCATACACAGTCAGTCCCTCACCCTCCCCATACAGTCAGTCCCTCACCCTCCCCATACAGTCAGTCCCTCACCCTCCCCATACAGTCAGTCCCTCACCCTCCCCATACAGTCAGTCCCTCACCCTCCCCATACAGTCAGTCCCTCACCCTCCCCATACAGTCAGTCCCTCACCCTCCCCATACAGTCAGTCCCTCACCCTCCCCATACAGTCAGTCCCTCACCCTCCCCATACAGTCAGTCCCTCACCCTCCCCATACATCAGTCCCTCACCCTCCCCATACATCAGTCCCTCACCCTCCCCATACAGTCAGTCCCTCACCCTCCCCATACATCAGTCCCTCACCCTCCCCATACAGTCAGTCCCTCACCCTCCCCATACAGTCAGTCCCTCACCCTCCCCATACAGTCAGTCCCTCACCCTCCCCACACAGTCAGTCCCTCACCCTCCCCATACAGTCAGTCCCTCACCCTCCCCACAGTCAGTCCCTCACCCTCCCCATACAGTCAGTCCCTCACCCTCCCCATACAGTCAGTCCCTCACCCTCCCCATACAGTCAGTCCCTCACCCTCCCCATACAGTCAGTCCCTCACCCTCCCCATACAGTCAGTCCCTCACCCTCCCCATACAGTCAGTCCCTCACCTCCCCCAATCTCCCCACCTACAGTCAGTCCCTCACCCTCATCCCTCATACACAGTCAGTCCCTCACCCTCCCCAACAGTCAGTCCCTCACCCTCCCCATACATCAGTCCCTCACCCTCCCCACAGTCAGTCCCTCACCCTCCCCATACAGTCAGTCCCTCACCCTCCCCATACAGTCAGTCCCTCACCCTCCCCACACAGTCCCCACCCTCCCAACAGTCAGTCCCTCACCCTCCCCATACAGTCAGTCCCTCACCCTCCCCATACAGTCAGTCCTCACCCTCCCCACACAGTCAGTCCTCACCCTCCCCATACAGTCAGTCCCTCACCCTCCCCATACAGTCAGTCCCTCACCCTCCCCAACAGTCAGTCCCTCACCCCTCCCCATACAGTCAGTTCCCTCACCCTCCCCACACAGTCAGTCCCCACCCTCCCAACAGTCACCCTCACCCTCCCTACAGTCAGTCCCTCACCCTCCCATACAGTCAGTCCTCACCCTCCCCATACAGTCAGTCCCCCACCCCCCCCCCACACAGTCAGTCCCTCACCCTCCCCATACAGTCAGTCCTCACCCCTCCCCACACAGTCAGTCCCTCACCCTCCCCATACAGTCAGTCCCTCACCCTCCCCATACAGTCAGTTCCTCACCCTCCCCACACAGTCAGTGCCTCACCCCTCCCCATATAGTCACACCCCATCACTCACCAACTCCACACCCGCCTCAGGAAGTCTGTCAAAACGACATAAAATACATTAAATTAGGCAGTCACATGCTGTTTATGATGTCATAGAAATGTTTTGTTTTTTAAATTGTGTCTTGTGTCTTAAAACACCATCTTAAATAATGCAGTGTGAGGTATTTGCACAATATATTTTGTTATGTAATTATTATGGATTCATAGATCATAATTTCCGTCATAGATGCCGTGACATTTGTTCAAACTGTTAAGGTGTCGCCTTATATAAATTGACACAAAATATCCTAAGATACTGCTCCGTGGTACATGAAAGTGAAACTAATTGCCAGGTGAAGGTGTTTGGTTCATGTGTGAGTCTGTGATGTTATCATGTTGCAGGAAATAGACTTTGACCTGACTGGTGTCTCCAACATCCTCGACTTCCCTGGCCTCAGGTCAGACTCTTCACAAAGTACTCTAGAGTCACATGTTACGTGTGCTTTCTAGTGAAATTTGCAATATATATGTATATACTATAATATATATATATATATATATATATATATATATATATATATATATATATATATATATATATATATATATGTATATATATATATATATATATATATATATATATTTATTTATATATATATGTATATATATATATTATATAAATATATATATTAAATATATATTATATTAATAAAAAATTCTATTTTTTTGAATATGTTAATTAAGCGCATTCACGTGTATGCAAGCAGAAACTCTCAACATTTATTTGTGTCTGTTGTCATATGAAATTTTATGCAACTGTGTAAGACCGAAGAGCAACTGTGTAAGACCGAAGAGCTTATGATATTTACTCTCAACATTTGCTTCTCAGCTTTACACACAGTAGTGTCAAAAAGGTTTTTGAACAGGTTGTGACTCATCAGCTTAATTTATGACCCTGTCATGTCTGCAGTAGTGAAACTCAACACAAGCATTGTTTTGTTGGTGGCTGGTTTTTACTTTATAATAGAAACATCCCATAAAATACATAATTTAGTCCTAACAATGAATTCTGTGTTGTAATATCACCCAGGACTACACAGCCCTGTGAATGGACTGTTGCAGTAAAACCCTACGCACCGTCATCCAGGACCAGATAGCCCAGTACATGGTTCTTCCCAACCGAATGTGTTTCCCAATGTTGGATGAAGTGTCGGCAGCACTCTTACTGCATCCCATGCCACAGGTGGGAGGGAAGGGAAGGGAATCAAAGGGAAGGGAATGGAATCAAAGGGAAGGGAATGGAATCAAAGGGAAGGGAATGGAATCAAAGGGAAGGGAATGGAATCAAAGGGAAGGGAATGGAATCAAAGGGAAGGGAATGAATCAAAGGGAAGGGAATGGAATCAAAGGGAAGGGAATGGAATCAAAGGGAAGGGAAGGGAAGCGAAGGGAAGCGAATTGAAGGGAAGGTAATCGAAGGGAAGGGAAGGAAAATGAAGGGAAGGGAAGGGAAGGAAAACGAAGGGAAAGGAATCGAAGGGAAGGGAAGGAAAACGAAGGGAAGGGAAGGAAAACGAAGGGAAAGGAATCGAAGGGAAGGGAAGAAATAGGAGATAATATGTCGCCACTTACAGTCAATCACTCTCAACTCTGTTGTTTTAATCACTTTGAATGCAGTCGTCATCTTCACAATTCCTGTCTTATTCTTATGGAGTTTTCAATCAGTGATGTTCACTTGTTACAGTGTCATGTCTTTTTACCAATTTAACTTCTTGTATGAACCAGCTGCATTGATTATAAAATTATTAATCAAAACACCAATTTCTTTATGAGCTAGAGGTAATTATATCATATTATCTACCAACTGTGACAATGTTTGTAAGTTGCTAGTCTGTCAGTTGTGTTTTTTATAACGGTTTTTAGTATCACTACGTCAATTCTATAAAGAAAATCCTTTTCAGCTACATTTGACTGTAGTTGTTTTCTTACACATTTCAGAAACTATCTGTTAAGGTAACATTCTGCTGCTAAACTTGACCTTTCTAATTGGTTCATTTCACAGTTTGTGTTTGCAGACTTTTGTGTTGTCTGTAGACGTGTTGAGGCAGACTGCCGTGTTGTCTGTAGACGTGTTGAGTTGAGGTGTCTGCTTCATTCACTCACATTACCATCTCGTTCTGTTGCTGTCGTTTCTTTATTGCTTCCCTGTGTTTGTTGTCATAATCAACATGATCATCATTGTCTGCCTTTGAGATATTGGCTTGTCCTGTGTTCATCCATATTGTCTTGTCCCATGTCTGTCCATGTTGTCCTGGGTCTGTCCATGTTGTCCTGGGTCTGTCCATGTTGTCCTGTGTCTATCCATGTTGTCCTGGGTCTATCCATGTTGTCCTGGGTCTATCCATGTTGTCCCATGTCTATCCATCTTGTCCTGTATCTATCCATCTTCTCTTGTGGCTATCCAACTTGTCCTGTCCTCGCTGTCTTGTGTGTCTTGCATAAAACCAACTTGCCCTGTGTCCATTAAGCCTGTCCTCTTTCAACAAAAGCCTGTCCTCTTTCAACAGAAGCCTGTCCTCTTTCAACAGAGGTCTGTCCTCTTTTTAACAGAAGTGTGTCCTCTTTCAACAAAAGCCTGTCCATTTCAACAAAAGCCTGTCCATTTCAACAAAAGCCTGTGCTCTTTCAACAAAAGTGTGTCCTCTTTCAACAGAAGTGTGTCCTCTTTCAACAAAAGCCTGTCCTCTTTCAACAGAAGTGTGTCCTCTTTCAACAGAAGTGTGTCCTCTTTCAACAAACGCCTGTCCTCTTTCAACAAAAGCCTGTTCTCTTTCAACGGAAGTGTGTCCTCTTTCAACAAAAGCCTGTCCATTTAAACAAAAGTGTGTCCTCTTTCAACAGAAGCCTGTCCTTTTTCAACAGAAGCCTGTCCTCTTTCAACAGAGGTCTGTCCTCTTTCAACAGAAGTGTGTCCTCTTTCAACAAAAGCCTGTCCATTTAAACAAAAGTGTGTCCTCTTTCAACAGAAGCCTGTCCTTTTTCAACATAAGCCTGTCCTCTTTCAACAAAAGCCTGTCCTATTTCAACAATAGCCTGTCCTCTTTCAACAAAAGCTTGTCCTCTTTCAACAGAGGTCTGTCCTCTTTCAACAGAAGTGTGTCCTCTTTCAACAAAAGCCTGTCCTCTTTCAACAGAGGTCTGTCCTCTTTCAATAGAAGTGTGTCCTCTTTCAACAAACGCCTGTCTTCTTTCAACAAAAGCCTGTTCTCTTTCAACAGAAGTGTGTCCTCTTTCAACAAAAGCCTGTCCTCTTTCAACAGAGGTCTGTCCTCTTTCAACAGAAGTGTGTCCTCTTTCAACAAACGCCTGTCCTCTTTCAACAAAAGCCTGTCCATTTAAACAAAAGTGTGTCCTCTTTCAACAGAAGCCTGTCCTTTTTCAACATAAGCCTGTCTTCTTTCAACAAAAGCCTGTCCTATTTCAACAATAGCCTGTCCTCTTTCAACAAAAGCTTGTCCTCTTTCAACAGAGGTCTGTCCTCTTTCAACAGAAGTGTGTCCTCTTTCAACAAAAGCCTGTCCTCTTTCAACAGAGGTCTGTCCTCTTTCAATAGAAGTGTGTCCTCTTTCAACAAACGCCTGTCTTCTTTCAACAAAAGCCTGTTCTCTTTCAACAGAAGTGTGTCCTCTTTCAACAAAAGCCTGTCCTCTTTCAACAGAGGTCTGTCCTCTTTCAACAGAAGTGTGTCCTCTTTCAACAAACGCCTGTCCTCTTTCAACAAAAGCCTGTCCTCTTTCAACAAAAGCCTGTCCATTTAAACAAAAGTGTGTCCTCTTTCAACAGAAGCCTGTCCTTTTTCAACATAAGCCTGTCCTATTTCAACAAAAGCCTGTCCTATTTCAACAGTAGCCTGTCCTCTTTCAACAAAAGCCTGTTCTCTTTCAACGGAAGTCTGTCCTGTTTTTATCCAGATTGTTATGTGTCCATCCTGTTTGTCCCAGTTTGTCCTGCCTCCTTCAGCTAGTTTTGTGTCCATCCTGTGTTCCTAGTTTGTCCTGCCACCTTCAGCTAGTTTTGTGTCCATCCTGTGTTCCTAGTTTGTCCTGCCTCCATCACCTAGTTTTGTGTCCATCATGTATGTCCTAGTTTGTCCTGCCACCTTCAGCTAGTTTTGTGTCCATCCTGTGTTCCTAGTTTGTCCTGCCTCCATCGCCTAGTTTTGTGTCCATCATGTATGTCCTAGTTTGTCCTGCGTCCTTCAGCTAGTTTTGTGTCCATCCTGTGTGTCCCAGTTTGTCCTGCCTCCATCACCTAGTTTTGTGTCCATCCTGTATGTCCTAGTTTGTCCTGCCTCCTTCACCTAGTTTTGTGTCCATCCTGTGTGTCCCAGTTTGTCCTGCCTCCTTCACCTAGTTTTGTGTTCATCCTGTGTGTCCCAGTTTGTCCTGCCTCCTTCACCTAGTTTTGTGTCCATCCTGTATGTCCCAGTTTGTCCTACCTCCTTCACCTAGTTTTGTGTCCATCCTGTGTGTCCCAGTTTGTCCTGCCTCCTTCAGCTAGTTTTGTGTCCATCCTGTGTTCCTAGTTTGTCCTGCCTCCTTCAGCTAGTTTTGTGTCCATCCTGTGTGTCCCAGTTTGTCCTGCCTCCTTCAGCTAGTTTTGTGTCCATCCTGTGTTCCTAGTTTGTCCTGCCTCCTTCACCTAGTTTTGTGTCCATCCTGTGTGTCCCAGTTTGTCCTGCCTCCTTCACCTAGTTTTGTGTCCATCCTGTGTGTCCCAGTTTGTCCTGCCTCCTTCACCTAGTTTTGTGTCCATCCTGTGTGTCCCAGTTTGTCCTGCCTCCTTCACCTAGTTTTGTGTCCATCCTGTGTGTCCCAGTTTGTCCTGCCTCCTTCAGCTAGTTTTGTGTCCATCCTGTGTCCTAGTTTGTCCTGCCTCCTTCAGCTAGTTTTGTGTCCATCCTGTGTGTCCTAGTTTGTCCTGCCTCCTTCACCTAGTTTTGTGTCCATCCTGTGTGTCCCAGTTTGTCCTGCCTCCTTCACCTAGTTTTGTGTCCATCCTGTGTGTCCCAGTTTGTCCTGCCTTCTTCACCTAGTTTTGTGTCCATCCTGTGTGTCCCAGTTTGTCCTGCCTCCTTCAGCTAGTTTTGTGTCCATCCTGTGTGTCCTAGTTTGTCCTGCCTCCTTCACCTAGTTTTGTGTCCATCCTGTGTGTCCCAGTTTGTCCTGCCTCCTTCAGCTAGTTTTGTGTCCATCCTGTGTGTCCCAGTTTGTCCTGCCTCCTTCACCTAGTTTTGTGTCCATCCTGTGTGTCCCAGTTTGTCCTGCCTCCTTCACTAGTTTTGTGTCCATCCTGTGTGTCCCAGTTTGTCCTGCCTCTTCACTAGTTTTGTGTCCATCCTGTGTTCCCAGTTTGTCCTGCCTCTTCACTAGTTTTGTGTCCATCCTGTGTGTCCCAGTTTGTCCTGCCTCCTTCACCTAGTTTTGTGTCCATCCTGTGTGTCCCATTGTCCTGCCTTCACTAGTTTTGTGTCCATCCTGTGTCCCAGTTTGTCCTGCCTCACCTAGTTTTGTGTCCATCCTGTGTCCCAGTTTGTCCTGCCTTTCACCTAGTTTTGTGTCCATCCTGTGTGTCCCAGTTTGTCCTGCCTCCTTCACCTAGTTTTGTGTCCATCCTGTGTGTCCCAGTTTGTCCTGCCTCCACTAGTTTTGTGTCCATCCTGTGTGTCCCAGTTTGTCCTGCCTCCTTCACTAGTTTTGTGTCCATCCTGTGTCCAGTTTGTCCTGCCTCCTTCACTAGTTTTGTGTCCATCTGTGTCCCAGTTTGTCCTGCCTCTTCACTAGTTTTGTGTCCATCCTGTGTGTCCCAGTTTGTCCTGCCTCCTTCACTGTTTTCCATTGTGTTCCCAGTTTTCCCCTCTTCACCTTTGTGTATCCGGTCCCATCGTCCCAGTTTGTCCTGCCTCCTTCACCTAGTTTTGTGTCCATCCTGTGTGTCCCAGTTTGTCCTGCCTCCTTCACCTAGTTTTGTGTCCATCCTGTGTGTCCCAGTTTGTCCTGCCTCCTTCAGCTAGTTTTGTGTCCATCCTGTGTGTCCCAGTTTGTCCTGCCTCATTCACCTAGTTTTGTGTCCATCCTGTGTGTCCCAGTTTGTCCTGCCTCCTTCAGCTAGTTTTCCCCATTGTTGTATCTCAGTGCTTCCCCACCTCTATCCCACCTCCTCCTTGCAGGGAGTCATCCGGGTGAACATCGTGGCGGGACGAGACTTGAAGTATGCTGATGTGAAACTTCTGGGTGGCCGGGGCAAGTCTGACCCCTACTGCAAGCTGCTCGGTAAACTCTGTCTTCTGCTGCCTCTGGATGTTGTCTACAACCCCTAAAACCACCTCCCCTCTTAATGCTCATGTACTTCATCACATTTGGGCCTGCCAAGATAAGACAATACTTTTTCTTTCTAACTGAATATTAATGTAATTTATTCTTATCAGTACTTTGGTACCTGCCTTTTTGCACAGCCTGACCTTGACCCCTGGTAATTGAGACATTTGGCAATGCGCATTGTTGAATTGTTTGTATTTTAGAACATCGTCAACAAACATTGCACCAATGTTCACTCAAAGTAGATGTTGGTCTTTCAACAAATGACAGTGCTACAAAGGTATATGCAAGAACAAACTCATGTTTGTGGTCTCTGGATGGTGTTTGTCTAATGTTGCCTGTTTTGTTTCACTAGTGGGTGCACAGAAGTTTAAGACAAAAGTCATTCAGAACTCAGTGGCACCTCACTGGGACGACCTTCTGTAATATAATATATACATATATATTATATATATATATATATATATATATATATATATATATATATATATATATATATATATACAAGTTACATGTTTCAGTGTTGCCTCATGGTAGCCCATCACTGTGTTACTTATACTTTGTAATCCTGCAATTCCCATTGGTAATTCATCAACACGTGTATTTGACCCTAGGGAGTGTCACTAAGTGTCAACGCATATGACAGATGGATGTTATCACAAGGAGAATATCAGAATATATTAGATGCAGCTAGTCTAAACTTGCTGTGTCTGTTCATAGTTCAACCAGGCTCATGTTATTCTATGCAACAGGTCTGGTCAGTGTCGTGACAAATGTCACATGAGGACATGTCACCCACCACAGCAATAAACAAACTCACATGACTGTAACATGAGTTTCTTATTGCAAATCAAAATCAAATTAAATAATATTGTAATATTAATTAAAATTGATTACATGTACTTTATGCTTATAATATATTATAAATGATTGATTACCAGTATATACTCATGTTACAGTCATGTGAGTTTGTTTGTTGCTGTGGTGGGTATATATATATATATATATATATATATATATATATGGGTGTATATATATTTATATATGAACTATAAATTGCTACTATAAGGTGTATACATGCAGTGTAAACTGTATGTGTATACTCAGCAGATATAAAGTCCTTAATTTACTATTTTGATAGTATGTTAAATATGTATAACTGTGGATAGTTTCTGATTGAATGATGTTAATTACCACCACCAGGCGGTCGTGGACCAGAAACTGGGTCAGTATATCGAGATAGAGGTCATGGATGAGGATCCTGGGGAGGATGATGCACTCGGCAAGTAAGCGCTGCTCCTTTGAATTAGTACTGTTTTCTTTCTAATGACAACTGAAGGCTTCTTTTTAGAGCATGGACAACCTAATCACCAAAACAAAGTGTTCAGCTCCTGTTGTCATCTATGCTGACTTTGTGTGTGAAATAATGATAAATTCAGTCACTAAACGCGATCCTGATGTAGCTTCATAATATTATAGACGGCACCAGAACAGACAGACCTGTTTTCATCCATGTGTATACGTGTATAATCAGTTGTTTTTCTTTTTGGTGCCGTTGTCACAATATACCATTTGTGCAATTGTGATCAAAGCTAAAAGATTCATTGCTGTAAAATTCCACAATCTGACCATGAGTTCCACCAACCAACTCTTTATAGTCTCTTTTTGTTAATGTTGTGTTTTATCCCTACAATAATGTCACATTAGTGCAGTTAGATCACTGTGACAGACGTGACCTTTGCACATATGATGATGTTTTAGAAAATTAGTTTTGTGTTTATGGTGTTATATGGTGTATAAAAGTACAACAATACTATGTTTTTCACCCAAAGCACATCTATTGACATTGAGGAAATCGCTAAACAGGGATCAATTGACTCGGTGAGTACATCTTCACATGTAGTCTAGTTGTTACTGTCAGTGACACTGTCAGTGAGTGGGTGGTTGTAATAACACTAGACTTGTGTATATCATTGTCTGTGAGTCTTGTGAGCTGAATGGTTAGACACATGAATTTTTAAACATTTGAATGTAAGTCATCTAAACCATAAAGCAGCTGAATGGTAAGACAGCTGAATGGTAGGACAGCTGAATGGTAAGACAGCTGAATGGTAAGACAGCTGAATGGTAAGACAGCTGAATGGTAGGACAGCTGAATGGTAAGACAGCTGAATGGTAAGACAGCTGAATGGTAAGACAGCTGAATGGTAAGAGAGTTGTGATTATGAAAAATACAAAAATGCACCATTTTAAGTCTTTGTCCAGGGGTTATTGCCTCGTGGTGGTATTTGAATGGATCATCTTAGTGAAATGAAGTGCAGCAGCATGCATGCCTAAATTCTTTTGACAACAGTTCACACGGACGTAACAGTTGACCTGACCCCGTTTCAGTGGTTCCCATTGGACAACGTGAACACAGGACTGATCCACGTGAAGGCACGTTGGTTCCATCTCAGCAAGAACCCAGATGACCTTGAACGGGTAAATAGTTTAACCTTCACTTTTTGTGATCTTTATCGATGTGTGACTGCTAATAACATGTGACCCCTGGTGACCTGTGACCTCGGGTGATATTTGCCCTCTGCTAGAGTTCATGAGTTCCCAACAACAAGGATTAGTCAGTCTGTCAGTGATTTGGTGATGTTCTAGTCAAATGTAGCGTCACACATTTTCAATGACATATGATACCAGTTTTGTGTTGTCTTTTTATTTTAATCATTAGACTGTGCTGCCACCTAGGGAATCATGACAAACCAATCAAAAATGCATTTTCTTTTTCATTAACATTAACTGATTCTGCAAAGTAATTATAATTGAAGGATTTCAGAGAAAAATGAACTTTTTGTCATCAGAACTAGGATCAAACATTTCTTCCACCACACAGTCAGCTGATGTAGTAACAACTAATTAAATGTGATCATTCTTCTTAAGTAAGAGTTTTTGTTTCCAATACACCATCGGTCTTTTTTACAGAAATGAAATGTAACCATTTCAATCAAATATCATCGCCTTGGCTATATGTAGTAACAGTGGATGGTGATATATCGCTTTTTGACAAATGTATCAGGATGTATCACATTTTTATGAAAATAAATGTCATGAGAATTGTGTAATAGATCTGCTGTTATCATGTAAGCTTGTGTGTGTTAGTAGTCTCTTATATTTTGATCAACATCATGTACAAGATTCTCAGAGGATGAAATACAAAAATAATTTTTTTTTCAAAATCAACAAAATGTACTATGTATCACATTTTGCCCTGAAACCCTTCAATTGTTGTTAACAATATTTACTATATTAATTCAATTAAGTGTACATGCCCTGCTTACTATTATGCATACAACCGTCGCAAGTGTTGACACCTAGTGGGAAAATGTGAAGTAATGTTTGGAGCCAGTAAGTAGTTGTGTGCCTATTAGATTTTGGCATTTGTATGCTTAATAGAATTAATACTGGGTCCATTTTTATGCTTAATAGAATTAATACTGGGTCCATTTTAAACTACTCTTTTTGTACCCAAATGTACTTAGGCCTGTCTTGCTTGTATTAAATGCTGTTTTAGAAGTTTGCACAGAACCAGAAAAAGAAACTGTTTATTTCATACAGAGACTACATTTGCATGTTATCATCGTGGTAGAGAGACTTTAAACTGTCTCTTTCTTTCTCGCCATCACCATAAAGTCTCGTAGGCTGCGGTCAACTGGGGTATGTCTTCTGTGATATATAGCACTGTTATCATTCATAGAGATGGTTGCTGTGAACGGTTGCTATGGTGATGGTTGGAGTGGCAAACTGCCAGAATTATGTTGCTATGGTGATCGGTGTTTCATTGAGGTTTGCTGCATTTGCGTCATAGAATCCCGCCATTTCCTTAATCCATCTGTGTGGGCTTTCTGCATTAGCAAATGTTTTGCTGTTATTTAACAATTTCAAATGCCAAACTTAACTGTTTTGCTGTGATTGTTTATGCCATGTTTCCAAAGACAGTTCTTGTGTACACCTGTAAGTAAGAGTTGCTCACAACCCGTCCATTGTAAACTCTACCCGGCTCTTACTGAGTCTTCATGGTGTATTCTACTGGTTGGGGCCAAGCTGACTGGGCCTCAAACAGCACACATGTTTTATAAACAAACAAAAAACACTCCAGAAATGTGTCCGTGACACTGACACTCATTTTTCTAACTCTATTAATAATTGTTTTATTGATCTGGTGTAAACAAACTGCTAAACATGTGATCTTGTAATGAACTATTTATATTTATTGAAGCAGTTGAACCGTAAAGAGATATTTCACACAAAGATGCCACTGCAAGAGTTGTAACAACTTCTCCAGTGTGACAGTGGCCCAAGATGTCAGGCAGTATAATGTTATGTATCACCTGTTGATTAGACATCATGGAAGTCTAAATGTCCTCTGGTAACTTTCCTGGGTGATTATTCCACTTTTTAATTCTTACACTTATTTACACTAAGCCACTGGTGTGCATCACTATCAAGCAAGAATTCTGTGTGTACCTGTTAAACGTAGTGGATTTTCCTCCATTGATTTTTATTGGAATAACATTTAATAGATTTGGCCTAAATTAATATATTGTACAACACCAGACATTTTTATCATGTTGAAGATTTGTTGTACTGTGTGAGTCAGTGAGTCGTGGCTGGCTGAATGCTGATGAGGTGTGAGAAACACAACTAAAACTGGTTTTGAGCTTGGAGACATGATTTGTTATATAGCTGTAGTGGCTGTATAAACTGCTTTCTTCTTTCTAGTGATTATCTTGTAAAGAGTTGTTTGCTTCATGATTAAAGCCATTAATCATGTGTGGATCACTGTCGGTGGCTTACGTTGCTTTCACACAACATTTTGCTACATTATGATTATTATTTATAAAGTTATGAAAGAAACATTTTTATATTGGAATTGGTCAAATCTTAGTTAACGTAAAATTACACAGCCTTGAAGTTAATTTAATGATATCATCATTGTGTGGACATTTGTATGACAGGAGCAAATAAATTAATAATTTTACTGCAATTTGACTGTCAGATCAGTGCCATTATGTGTGTGATGTCTGTGACGTCTGTGTACATTGTACCTCTGTGTCACACAGTCTCTGTCGGAGACCGTGGAGGAACATCTCGCCAACGCTCTTCTCTTTGTCACCGTCGACTCTGCCACGGCACTCAAGGTCAGTAGGTCACCCGGTCAATAGGTCACTCACGTGAAAAGTGGTGGCTATAGAATGAAATTATTAATTTAAGGTCCACCCCAAAGATATTTTTACTGGGAAATAATGTATTGTATAAATGACTTTATCACATATCTGTATGCCAAATGTAATTATTTAAAAAGAGCTGTTACTAAGATTTTGTATTTTAATATGTCAACGTAATTTTATTTATTGTGTTGAAAACGTGATATTGTCAATGTTGTTGTTGACAGTAATACATTTAAATAAAAAGAAATTACCTCTCAAGAAACTTTGTTTTCTTCTTTATGTATCAACTGTTTCTCATAGTCGTCTTTATTCAGAAGAAAACAAAAAAGTTTCTTGAGCGGTAATTTCTTATTATTTAACATGAACCAAGAAACCGGATGTTTACATTGGAATAGTAACACATTTGTTTACAAAATATTGGGGAATTAAGGCATTTCCTTAAATGTTAACAAAACAGCTTTTAGATGATTATTTACTAAACTTATGCAGTATGGCCCATGTTTTAATATTGTTATAGAAGTTGTAGTCTGACTGGTTTGATTCTGATGAGGTGTGAGTTGTGTCCAGTGACTGACCACTGTGTTGTCCAGTGGGTGTTCTGGAGTGAGTTGTGTCCACCCACTGTCCTGGTGTGAGCTGTGACTAGCCACTGACCCACTGACTTGTGTGTTGTGCAGCGTCTCAAGAAGATGGTTGAGCCGAGTGCGTACGCGCTTGTGTCAGTTGGGAACAAGGAGCAGAAGACAGCAACGAAGCCAAAGACAACAAACCCAACGTGGGAGGAACATCTCCAGTTCCTCATCCACAACCCCACTGTACAGGACCTCGAAGTCAACGTGAGTCATGCCTCCATGGTGACAACATTGTCATGTCTCCATGACAACAACATTGTCACATTTCCATGGTAACAATGTTGTCATGTCTTTGCGGGAGTAATGTTATCGTGTCTCCATGGCAACAACATGTCACATTTTGTTTCTACAGTTTCTGTACAGTAAAAACAAAATATGAGTTATTGGTAATCCTGTTACACTATATCAAATGACTGGATACATACAGGATTTGTAAAGTTGTTTTATACACTGTTTACAATATATCTCCACACTAGAAGAAGGCATGTGAAATAACTAATTATGTATATCAAATAGTAGGCAAACAAAGATTATTGAAAAATTATGTATATCACCAGTATACTGTCATGTGAGTCATAACATGTTCATTGCACATAACCAGATGTAGATTAACTAATTATAACTGCTGCTGTGACTGTGAGCTGAGCTGAGCTGAGCTGCTGTGTTGTAGGTGGTTGACAGTGGCAAGGGGTCCATGAAGCTGGGCAGTGTCACTGTCCACCTCAAGGACCTGCTCCGTGCGAAGGACATGACTGTCAACCGACCATTCCAGCTGAGGGGGGCAGATCCTCAGAGCAAGATCCAGATGCAGCTGTGTCTCAGGGTAAATGTCCCCTGTAAACATCACATCATGTTTACTGTGGCTGTCTGTCTGTGTTTACTGCAGCGACTGTGGTAATGGTGGTGCACAAAAGAATAACAAACAAATGTCATAGAGATGTGACAGTTGTCATTGTTCACCTGTAATCAGTGTGGTCTCACCTCACAGATCCTGACGTCATTCAAGCCAGAGAACTGGTCCCAAGACACAGTCTTCCCACAGCAGCCACCTGCTGCTCCCAAGGAGGAGGAAGAGGACGATGAGGAAGAGGAGGAGATAAAGGGTGGAGCAGGCACAACTCCACCTACCAAGCCAAAGCACAAGGCTGGCAGCCGGGACCCAAGTAGTGAACGATCCAGTCCGCCAGCCAGCGACAAGAAAAAGGATAATGATGTAGGCACAGAGAGCACCGGTCAGCAGCATGACCGCAGTCGGTCATCAACGGCCACACCAGAACGTCCAGCTGGTCAGGAGCTGAGACAGAGGACCGTGGGCAAACAGTGAGTTCAACAACTGCTGACAGTCAGCTGTCACTGAGTCAGATGATAGACTGTCACTGAGTCAGATGATAGACTGTCACTGAGTCAGATGATAGACTGTCACTGAGTCAGATGATAGACTGTCACTGAGTCAGATGATAGACTGTCACTGAGTCAGACGATAGACTGTCACTGAGTCAGACGATAGACTGTCACTGAGTCAGACGATAGACTGTCACTGAGTCAGATGATACACAGTCACTGAGTCAGATGATACACAGTCACTGAGTCAGATGATACACAGTCACTGAGTCAGATGATATACAGTCACTGAGTCAGATGATAGACTGTCACTGAGTCAGATGATACACAGTCACTGAGTCAGATGATAGACTGTCACTGAGTCAGACGATAGACTGTCACTGAGTCAGACAATAGACAGTCACTGAGTCAGATGATACACAGTCACTGAGTCAGACGATAGACTGTCACTGAGTCAGACGATAGACTGTTACTGAGTCAGATGATACACAGTCACTGAGTCAGATGATAGACAGTCACTGAGTCAGATGATACACAGTCACTGAGTCAGATGATAGACTGTCACTGAGTCAGACGATAGACAGTCACTGAGTCAGATGATAGACTGTCACTGAGTCAGACGATAGACTGTCACTGAGTCAGATGATAGACAGTCACTGAGTCAGATGATAGACTGTAACTGAGTCAGATGATAGACAGTCACTGAGTCAGATGATAGACTGTCACTGAGTCAGACGATAGACTGTCACTGAGTCAGATGATAGACTGTTACTGAATCAGATGATAGACTGTTACTGAGTCAGATGATAGACAGTCACTGAGTCAGATGATAGACTGTCACTGAGTCAGACGATAGACTGTCACTGAGTCAGACGATAGACTGTTACTGAGTCAGATGATAGACTGTTACTGAGTCAGATGATAGACTGTCACTGAGTCAGATGATAGACTGTTACTGAGTCAGATGATAGACTGTCACTGAGTCAGATGATAGACTGTTACTGAGTCAGATGATAGACTGTTACTGAGTCAGATGATAGACTGTTACTGAGTCAGATGATAGACTGTCACTGAGTCAGATGATAGACTGTCACTAAGTCAGATGATAGACTGTCATTGAGTCAGATGATAGACTGTCACTGAGTCAGACGATAGACTGTCACTGAGTCAGATGATACACAGTCACTGAGTCAGATGATACACAGTCACTGAGTCAGATGATAGACTGTCACTGAGTCAGATGATACACAGTCACTGAGTCAGATGATAGACTGTCACTGAGTCAGATGATAGACAGTCACTGAGTCAGATGATAGACAGTCACTGAGTCAGATGATACACAGTCACTGAGTCAGATGATAGACTGTCACTGAGTCAGACGATAGACTGTCACTGAGTCAGATGATAGACTGTCACTGAGTCAGACGATAGACTGTCACTGAGTCAGATGATAGACAGTCACTGAGTCAGATGATAGACTGTTACTGAGTCAGATGATAGACAGTCACTGAGTCAGATGATAGACTGTCACTGAGTCAGACGATAGACTGTCACTGAGTCAGATGATAGACTGTTACTGAGTCAGATGATAGACTGTTACTGAGTCAGATGATAGACAGTCACTGAGTCAGATGATAGACTGTCACTGAGTCAGACGATAGACTGTCACTGAGTCAGATGATAGACTGTTACTGAATCAGATGATAGACTGTTACTGAGTCAGATGATAGACTGTCACTGAGTCAGATGATAGACTGTCACTGAGTCAGATGATAGACTGTCACTGAGTCAGATGATAGACTGTTACTGAGTCAGATGATAGACTGTTACTGAGTCAGATGATAGACTGTCACTGAGTCAGATGATAGACTGTTACTGAGTCAGATGATAGACTGTCACTGAGTCAGATGATAGACTGTTACTGAGTCAGATGATAGACTGTTACTGAGTCAGATGATAGACTGTTACTGAGTCAGAGGATACATTATCACTGAGTCAAATGAAGACTGGGGCCATGACTGACATTCTTTGCTACAAAGTGCCGTGACTAACTTTGATTAGCATTTAGCACTGAATAAGTTAAATGACCAACGGAATAATTATGTTAGAACACATTATCTCTGTCTCTTCATTGACAATTTATTTTCTATGTAATAAAGAAACGTTACATCTACGTACGTATGCCAGGTTAGTTATAAATGTGGAGGATAAATGTGTCGTCTGTAATGGACTCTCTAGAAATTATTATAAAAGGATGCATGAAGTTGTTCAGTTGATTCAGAGACATACACCACCCACACACACATGCACTCGTATCAAACAAGTTGTATTGAAGTTGACATGATGTGTTCAGTTGCTGGTCTTTGTTATGCCGTGTGTCTAATGTAGTTGCTATATGTGCCTCTAGGGGGCAGGTGTCTGAGAGCGAGCCAGATCTAGGGCGGATCCAGGTGACAGTTCGTTACAGCGCCCAGCGTAGCCGCCTAGTGGCCGTTGTACACAAGTGTGTGTAAGTATCATATAAAAGTGTGTAAGTATCATACATGAGTGTAACTATCATACATGAGTGTGTAAGTATCATACATGAGTGTGTAAGTATCATACATGAGTGTGTAAGTATCATACATGAGTGTGTAAGTATCATACATGAGTGTGTAAGTATCATACATGAGTGTGTAAGTATCATACATGAGTGTGTAAGTATCATACATGAGTGTGTAAGTATCATACATGAGTGTGTAAGTATCATACATGAGTGTGTAAGTATCATACATGAGTGTGTAAGTATCATACATGAGTGTGTAAGTATCATACATGAGTGTGTAAGTATCATACATGAGTGTGTAAGTATCATACATGAGTGTGTAAGTATAAATACATGAGTGTGTAAGTATCATACATGAGTGTGTAAGTATCATACATGAGTGTGTAAGTATCATACATGAGTGTGTAAGTATCATACATGAGTGTGTAAGTATCATACATGAGTGTGTAAGTATCATACATGAGTGTGTAAGTATCATACATGAGTGTGTAAGTATCATACATGAGTGTGTAAGTATCATACATGAGTGTGTAAGTATCATACATGAGTATGTAAATATCGTACACAAGTGTGTGTGTAAGTATCGTACACAAGTATGTGTAGGTATAGTAAACAAGTGTGTATAGATCTCATACACAAATACATGTAAGTCTCGTACACAAATATGTCTCGTACACATGTCATATAAATATAGTACACAAGTGGGTGTGAGCTCTAGTAATTTGCCATGTCACTCAGATGTTTTAAGGTGACAGTAACACAAAATGTCATTGTTCTATGTCATATTAGTGTGCACTGTGGCTAGAACTCTGCGTGTGACACTAATGACATATCATTGTGTTCTGTGTCATAGAGGTTTGCTGACATGTGACTCTGATGACATACCACTGCATTTTGTGTCATAGGGGTCTGCTGGCGTGTGACTCTGATGACATGTCTGACCCATACGTGCGTCTCTATCTACTGCCGGACCGGTCGAGTTCCACGAAGAAGAAGACTCAGATAGTGCGCAACAATCTCAGCCCCGTGTTTGATGAGACGTGAGTCAGCCACCGTCAGTGTGTTTGAGTGCGTGTGTGAGTGTGTTTGTGTGCGTGTGTGAGTGTGTGCGTGTGTGCATGTGTCAGTGTGTTTGTGTGTGAGTGTGTTTGTGTGTGTGTGTGAGTGTGTGTTTGTGTGTGTGTGTTTGTGTGCGTGTGTGAGTGTGCTAAGGATGGAATGAATCTGAAATTGAATATCGAATCAAATATCCTTGAAATTTTGAATACAAATCAAATAGAACAATGCAGTCGAGGTGTCTGGCCGGGACCTGCGCACCGGCGTCATCCCATGGCCAGGGGCACAAGTCCGAGCTGGAGTCATCGGCATTGTGGCCATACACATCGAACTTTTTATTTACTTTCTGGTCTAACAATAAAAATGACTTCTTAATCTCCAAACTACTCCTCACACATTTCATGTACATAAAAAAAACTACATATACACACACACTAGGTTACAAAATGAAATCATAAAAATTTCTGTGAAGAATAAAAATCAACAAAACAAACACATGCAAAACTTGACATGATTTGCGGCGACTGCTTGTTCGTCAATGGTTACCGTAACATCGGTAATTTACGTGACCCGTAATTTATCACAGCATTGCTACATAAATGACCTTCACAAATTCTGGTTTTATGCTAATCTAAAGTAACCCGAATTTAGCGGTTGTATGTTGTCGTTTTCATAGTTAGGTCAGAAAATAAAAGATCGCCTGGCCCCGGGACCAATTTTTGAAAACATGACATAAAACATTCGAACAATATTCATTTATCTAGCTTCAAATTTGGAATCAAATGTCAGAAAAAGGCTTGAATATTCTAAATTTAGAATACAAATAAAATGTCGTCCCATTGTGAGTGAGTGAGTGAGTGAGTGAGTGTGAGTGAGTGAGTGAGTGAGTGAGTGAGTGAGTGAGTGAGTGAGTGAGTGGTGAGTGAGTGAGTGAGTGAGTGAGTGAGTGAGTGAGTGAGTGAGTGAGTGAGTGAGTGAGTGAGTGAGTGAGTGAGTGAGTGAGTGAGTGAGTGAGTGAGTGAGTGAGTGAGTGAGTGAGTGATGTAGGTTTGAATGCTGTGTCCATGCTGTAGGTTTGACCACTGTGTCCATGCTGTAGATGTGACCACTGTGTCCATGCTGTAGGTTTGACCACTGTGTCCATGCTGTAAGTTTGACCACTGTGTCCATGCTGTAGGTTTGACCACTGTGTCCATGCTGTAGGTTTGACCACTGTTTCCATGCTGTAGGTTTGACCACTGTGTTCATGCTGTAGGTTTGACCACTGTGTCCATGCTGTAGGTTTGACCACTGTATCCATGCTGTAGATGTGACCACTGTGTCCATGCTGTAGGTTTGACCACTGTGTCCATGCTGTAGGTTTGACCACTGTCCATGCTGTAGGTTTGACCACTGTATCCATGCTGTAGATGTGACCACTGTGTCCATGCTGTAGGTTTGACCACTGTGTCCATGCTGTAGGTTTGACCACTGTTCCATGCTTTTTAGATTGTTTGACCACTGTGTCCATGCTGTAGGTTTGACCACTGTGTCCATGCTGTAGGTTTGACCACTGTGTCCATGCTGTAGGTTTGACCACTGTGTCCATGCTGTAGATGTGACCACTGTGTCCATGCTGTAGGTTTGACCACTGTGTCCATGCTGTAGGTTTGAGTGGCCGGTCAGTGCCGCGGAGGCAACCACGCGTACCATTGAGATTGGGGTGAAGAATGCAGTTGGAGTGTTTTCTAAGAGTCGCACCCACATTGGTCAAGTGTACATTGACCTGTCCTCGCTTGACCTGAGCAAGGCCACAACAGAGTGGTGAGTGCCTCAAGGGCCTGTCTTCTTCCTCTGTCTTCCCTACCTCCCTCTTGTCACCCTTCCACCCTTCCTTCTTTCTCCCACCCTCCCTGTCTCTCCCTCCCTTCCATCCTGTCTGCGTGATAGCTGGAATTGAAATAAACACATCAAAATATTTCTTTACCTTATTAACATACAACCTTTGACCCTGTATTTGGTGCATATATAAATCAAATAATGCGTTTAACATTGACTTGTAGTAGCAATTTACAGTTAGAATGCTGACATTGCCACTTGCCAACAGTAAGTCTGAGAGCCAAGGATGAATGAAACCATGGTGAAATATTGTTATAATATGCTGTGGTTTACTATGGCTTTATCATGGTTTACCATAGTAACATGACTATATTTTTCACAGGGACCTGTCACTATATACAGGAGAATGGTAACACCTTTTAAATCTTGGAAAATGCACATTGGTTGGTAGCCACACATGTACAAAACATCGCATTGTGCCATCATATTGCAATAACAGTGCCCTTGTGTCTGTCCCAGGTATCCACTGCTGGACCCAGAGACAGCAGACGCAAAGACCCAGTGACGAGTCGGCCAGAAGATGTCAACTGGAGAAACAGATTGATACAAGTCGCTGCTAGGTGGCAGTAGTCACTTATATTGTGTGACTAATGTAGTTGTACTGGTTTCCTACTGCAGATGTTTGCAGTATGTATAGTGTATATGCAGGGATCAAATTTCCCTCACCCAAAATGAGGAGAAATATGTTTGCAGTATATATGCAGGGATCAGACTTAATGCTCCCCCTCATCCAAAGTGAGTAGACATTCCTGGGGATTTGTAATCACTGCCTAGCACTAGTCTCCCGGGCGACTATCTATTTTACACTTAGATCAGATGTTTGTTTATTCTGTGTTTAAGTTATCATAGTACAGTGTATTATTATTATTATGGGTAAGAGTAATATATTAAGGTTGCTAATCCCCAGGTCTGACATTTTAAATTTTGATCCCTGTGCATATGTGGCAACTGCAACAACACATCCTTTATATCCGTGTTTTTTTTATTGCAAATCTTGCCAACTGTGCAGTAGTTTTGCGAAGTAATAGTCAATAGGATTTGTTAGACAAAAATGCAGTGAAACACTTTCAGTGAAATGTTAAATAAGCTGTACAATTTTGATGTAAATCCTTAGTGTTTTGCCTTGCCATACATAAGTGCCATTGTGGATGTCATATCATACGCTTGTGATACATACAGTAAGTGTAGTGTTAACGAACTGTCCGTGTGTTTCTTGTGGTTGTTGAGTACCTGTGTGCTGGCTAACTTCCAGGCTAAGAGCTCCTGTTGTGGTCTTTTGGATCTGTCGTGTGGGCTATGGTTAGTAGAAGGGATTTGTGGAATCTTTAAGCAGTTTACACATCAACCAATCAGTAGATTGTGTTATTGTAGATGTCTGTGTTTTCTTAATCTTGAATACCTTGGACAGGTATGTGTAATCAGCCTTTCAATTTGTAGGACTAACTACGTAGAAAGGTGCCACTGGGCAACTGGGCTTTCACCAACTGTGAGTTAGTTGAATATATTTACACAAGATGCAGTCTAACTGATATATTAGTGGTGATGATACACTGCTTGAGAATACTACACCTGGGCTCGTGGAACAATGATTTCTGTATGCAAGTGTTTTTAATTGAAAATATGCATATGTGTGCTTTATAGATTCTTAACTATGCAACTGGTGTATAGCTATTGCTTATTTTGAACAGTTGCCTGCAGTGCTGTTGTTATACAGCCTTGTAGTACATCTGTTATACAGCGTTGTAGTACATCTGTTATACAGCGTTGTAGTACAGCTGTTATACAGCGTTGTAGTACAGCTGTTATACAGCCTTGTAGTACAGCTGTTACACAACGTTGTAGTACATCTGTTATACAGCGTTGTAGTACAGCTGTTATACAGTGTTGTAGTACATCTGTTATACAGCGTTGTAGTACAGCTGTTATACAGCCTTGTAGTACAGCTGTTACACAGCGTTGTAGTACAGCTGTTATACAGCGTTGTAGTACAGCTGTTATACAGCGTTGTAGTACAGCTGTTATTCAGCCTTGTAGTACAGCTGTTACACAACGTTGTAGTACATCTGTTATACAGCGTTGTAGTACAGCTGTTATACAGTGTTGTAGTACATCTGTTATACAGTGTTGTAGTACAGCTGTTATACAGCGTTGTAGTACAGCTGTTACACAGCGTTGTAGTACAGCTGTTATACAGCGTTGTAGTACAGCTGTTATACAGCGTTGTAGTACAGCTGTTATATAGCCTTGTAGTACAGCTGTTATACAGCGTTGTAGTACAGCTGTTATACAGCGTTGTAGTACAGCTGTTATACAGCGTTGTAGTACAGCTGTTATACAGCGTTGTAGTACAGCTGTTATACAGCGTTGTAGTACAGCTGTTATAAGCTTGTAGTACAGCTGTTATACAGCGTTGTAGTACAGCTGTTGTACAGCATTGTAGTACAGCTGTTATACAGCGTTGTAGTACAGCTGTTATACAGCGTTGTAGTACAGCTGTTATACAGCGTTGTAGTACAGCTGTTATACAGTGTTGTAGTACAGCTGTTATACAGTGTTGTAGTACAGCTGTTATACAGTGTTGTAGTACAGCTGTTATACAGTGTTGTAGTACATCTGTTATACAGCATTGTAGTACAGCTGTTATACAGCGTTGTATTACAGCTGTTATACAGCGTTGTAGTACAGCTGTTATACAGCGTTGTAGTACAGCTGTTATACAGCGTTGTAGTACAGCTGTTATACAGTGTTGTAGTACAGCTGTTATACAGCGTTGTAGTACAGATGTTATACAGTGTTGTAGTACAGCTGTTATACAGCATTGTAGTACAGCTGTTATACAGCGTTGTAGTACAGCTGTTATACAGCGTTGTAGTACATCTGTGTTGCAGTGTTGTAGTACATCTGTGATGCAGTGTTGTAGTACAGCTGTGATGCAGTGTTGTAGTACAGCTGTGATACAGTGTTGTAGTACAGCTGTTATACAGTGTTGTAGTACAGCTGTTATACAGTGTTGTAGTACAGCTGTTATACAGTGTTGTAGTACAGCTGTGTTGCAGTGTTGTAGTACATCTGTGATGCAGTGTTGTAGTACAGCTGTGATGCAGTGTTGTAGTACAGCTGTGATACAGTGTTGTAGTACAGCTGTTATACAGTGTTGTAGTACAGCTGTTATACAGCGTTGTAGTACAGCTTGTTCAGTGTTGTAGTACAGCTGTTATACAGTGTTGTAGTACAGCTGTTATGCAGTGTTGTAGTACAGCTGTTATACAGTGTTGTAGTACAGCTGTGATGCAGTGTTGTAGTACAGCTGTGATGCAGTGTTGTAGTACAGCTGTTATACAGTGTTGTAGTACAGCTGTGATGCAGTGTTGTAGTACAGCTGTTATACAGTGTTGTAGTACAGCTGTGATGCAGTGTTGTAGTACAGCTGTGATACAGTGTTGTAGTACAGCTGTTATACAGTGTTGTAGTACAGCTGTTATACAGTGTTGTAGTACAGCTGTTATACAGCGTTGTAGTACATCTGTGTTGCAGTGTTGTAGTACATCTGTGATGCAGTGTTGTAGTACAGCTGTGATGCAGTGTTGTAGTACAGCTGTGATGCAGTGTTGTAGTACAGCTGTGATCAGTGTTGTAGTACAGCTGTGATGCAGTGTTGTAGTACAGCTGTTATACAGTGTTGTAGTACAGCTGTGATGCAGTGTTGTAGTACAGCTGTGATGCAGTGTTGTAGTACAGCTGTGATGCAGTGTTGTAGTACAGCTGTGATGCAGTGTTGTAGTACAGCTGTGATGCAGTGTTGTAGTACAGCTGTGATGCAGTGTTGTAGTACAGCTGTGATACAGTGTTGTAGTACAGCTGTGATACAGTGTTGTAGTACAGCTGTGATGCAGTGTTGTAGTACAGCTGTGATGCAGTATTTTAGTACAGCTGTGATGCAGTGTTGTAGTACAGCTGTGATACAGTGTTGTAGTACAGCTGTGATGCAGTGTTGTAGTACAGCTGTGATGCAGTGTTGTAGTACAGCTGTGATGCAGTGTTGTAGTACAGCTGTGATGCAGTGTTGTAGTACAGCTGTGATGCAGTAGTTTTAGTTAGTACAGCTGTGATGCAGTGTTGTAGTACAGCTGTGATGCAGTGTTGTAGTACAGCTGTGATACAGTGTTGTAGTACAGCTGTGATGCAGTGTTGTAGTACAGCTGTGATGCAGTGTTGTAGTACAGCTGTGATACAGTGTTGTAGTACAGCTGTGATACAGTGTTGTAGTACACTGTACACAGTGTTGTAGTACAGCTGTGATGCAGTGTTGTAGTACATCTGTGATGCAGTGTTGTAGTACAGCTGTTATACAGTGTTGTAGTACAGCTGTGATGCAGTGTTGTAGTACAGCTGTGATGCAGTGTTGTAGTACAGCTGTTATACAGTGTTGTAGTACAGCTGTGATGCAGTGTTGTAGTACAGCTGTGATGCAGTGTTGTAGTACAGCTGTATCAGTGTTGTAGTACAGCTGTGATCAGTGTTGTAGTACAGCTGTTATGCAGTGTTGTAGTACAGCTGTGATGCAGTGTTGTAGTACAGCTGTGATCAGTTTTAGTACAGCTGTATACAGTGTTGTAGTACAGCTGTATCAGTGTTGTAGTACAGCTGTGATGCAGTGTTGTAGTACAGCTGTGATGCAGTGTTGTAGTACAGCTGTTATACAGTGTTGTAGTACAGCTGTGATGCAGTGTTGTAGTACAGCTGTGATCAGTGTTGTAGTACAGCTGTGATGCAGTGTTGTAGTACACTGTATCAGTGTTGTAGTACAGCTGTATCAGTGTTGTAGTACAGCTGTGATGCAGTGTTGTAGTACAGCTGTGATACAGTGTTGTAGTACAGCTGTGATACAGTGTTGTAGTACAGCTGTATCAGTGTTGTGACTGACAGTGTTGTAGTACAGCTGTATCAGTGTTGTAGTACAGCTGTGATGCAGTGTTGTAGTACAGCTGTGATGCAGTGTTGTAGTACAGCTGTGATGCAGTGTTGTAGTACAGCTGTTATACAGTGTTGTAGTACAGCTGTGATGCAGTGTTGTAGTACACTGTATCAGTGTTGTAGTACAGCTGTGATGCAGTTTTAGTACAGCTGTGATGCAGTGTTGTAGTACAGCTGTGATCAGTGTTGTAGTACATGTGATGCAGTGTTGTAGTACAGCTGTGATGCAGTGTTGTAGTACAGCTGTATCAGTGTTGTAGTACAGCTGTATCAGTGTTGTAGTACAGTGTGATGCAGTGTTGTAGTACAGCTGTGATGCAGTGTTGTAGTACAGCTGTATCAGTGTTGTAGTACAGCTGTGATGCAGTGTTGTAGTACAGCTGTTATACAGTGTTGTAGTACAGCTGTGATGCAGTGTTGTAGTACAGCTGTTATACAGTGTTGTAGTACAGCTGTGATGCAGTGTTGTAGTACAGCTGTTATACAGTGTTGTAGTACAGCTGTTGATACAGTGTTGTAGTACAGCTGTGATCAGTGTTGTAGTACAGCTGTTATACAGTGTTGTAGTACAGCTGTATCAGTGTTGTAGTACAGCTGTGATCAGTGTTGTAGTACAGCTGTTATCAGTGTTGTAGTACAGCTGTGATGCAGTGTTGTAGTACAGCTGTGATACAGTGTTGTAGTACAGCTGTTATACAGTGTTGTAGTACAGCTGTGATGCAGTGTTGTAGTACAGCTGTGATGCAGTGTTGTAGTACAGCTGTTATACAGTGTTGTAGTACAGCTGTGATACAGTGTTGTAGTACAGCTGTGATGCAGTGTTGTAGTACAGCTGTGATGCAGTGTTGTAGTACAGCTGTTATACAGTGTTGTAGTACAGCTGTTATACAGTGTTGTAGTACAGCTGTGATACAGTGTTGTAGTACAGCTGTGATACAGTGTTGTAGTACAGCTGTGATACAGTGTTGTAGTACAGGTGTGATGCAGTGTTGTAGTACAGCTGTTATACAGTGTTGTAGTACAGCTGTTATACAGTGTTGTAGTACAGGTGTGATGCAGTGTTGTAGTACAGCTGTTATACAGTGTTGTAGTACAGCTGTGATACAGTGTTGTAGTACAGGTGTGATGCAGTGTTGTAGTACAGCTGTGATACAGTGTTGTAGTACAGGTGTGATGCAGTGTTGTAGTACAGCTGTGATGCAGTGTTGTAGTACAGCTGTTATACAGTGTTGTAGTACAGCTGTGATACAGTGTTGTAGTACAGGTGTGATGCAGTGTTGTAGTACAGCTGTTATACAGTGTTGTAGTACAGCTGTTATACAGTGTTGTAGTACAGCTGTGATGCAGTGTTGTAGTACAGCTGCATTGCAGTGTTGTAGTACAGCTGTGATGCAGTGTTGTAGTACAGCTGTGATACAGTATTGCACTACAACTGTTACACAGTGCAGTGGTTATGCAGTGTTGCACATACACCACAGTGTTCATATTGTGATAACTATTTTTGAACAGTAATAATTAGACCAAACTATAAACATTGGCAATTGAGATGTATTTTGAGATTGAAGAAATAAGATAGTTTTGGCACTGTTCCTATGTCACTACCTAACCAATGAACATGATTGTAAATGCTGGTCTTCTGTGCACATTCTCACCGTACTGCAGTAGAATTTATGGTCTTACATAACTCCATTGAACTTGATACACTAATATAGAAACAGATATAACATCTGTTACGTTACATATGTAACTGCATTAAACTACTGTACTGTTGTAGGACATCTGTACTGAATCCACTGTACTATTGTTGAACTAGATGAGCGATAAGTGTGAAATGCTTTATTGCAGTATTCCTGTTGGAATTATGTAAAGATATGATTTCTCTTTATAAACATGTTTACATAAAACATTAAAGCATGCTAACCTGTGTGTGCTGGGACCTTGAACACATATCCACCTCCGTCCATGCCGCAAACCAGAATGGTTGTGTACATTTTACATTTTTGGAGAAAATAATGACAATAATTACACCAAGATGCCCTGTTGATCAGTGTTTTTATTTTATACTTTGGGAATATCAGAATGGTCATATCATATTGTTTCATATCAGTTTTCCAGGAAAAAATTCATAAGTTTGCAAGAAATGTATTTTTAGTTAATGCATGCAGTTATCAGTTGCATTAATGCGATGCTTATAAACTGATTTGCAAATTATGTTTTATATCTGCTTATGTTTTGTTTGATACTAAATAAAAATCCAAATAAAATGCATATGTATTGACGTTTTACTTTGTGTTTGCTAGCTGGTGAGACACTACATTTATTGTGTTTGTTGGGCACTGATGTCATATTTCTGTTACTTTGGTAAATCATATTTCTCCTTTGTTTACCTGTCGATCCAACTATTGGTAACAGCTCATTCAGAAGTTCTGTGCTGTGTCTATTTCATATGAATGAAAGATGAGGCCATTGTGTCACATGACACAGCCATTCTCTGTGAGGAAGCAGAAAGGACGAGGAAGTGTTAATGATCACTTCACAAACACGTGATGGACCAAGTGTTTATGTACACATCAGAACTCAGTACAGTGCAGCAAATGTGCTGTACATAACTACAAAATGTGTCGCTCATGGTCCATTAGGTCAACTAGAAAATGTGCCTGTCACCTTACAAGGTGTCGTGGTAGTTGACATACATTATTAGTAATATTTACCAGATGTTAGCAAATCCATATAATGTCATTACGTAAACACCACAACATGAAGTTAACATCCCTACCGTCTAGAAAATTAAAACATGTACTCCTATGCTATTGCCATGATGTAATATAAACATTGTGTCAGCGTTTCCTTCATATTTAGAAGTTCATGATGCAGTGGCATTTTCACAAAATATTTGACATACGCAATTGGGTAAAATACGGTTTAATTATTAATTAATTAAATATGTTATTAAAAAGTTCATAAGGAAAAAACATTCTGGTTCAAATGTCGGTAAACATAGTAACATGTAATAAATATGTAACTACATAATTTTAAAACAACTATTCCACGGAATCACATGACGCTTTCTTATTTTGAGATATTACTCCCCGGTTTTCGCCACTGTTCGCAGTCGATGGCGCAGAGACCGTCGACGTCCACGCGGCATCGTAGCGTACAACCTGAGCGTTGCAGGTCGGCGCTCAACGCCAGCACAGACGTCCGCGGTCGGCCCTTGTACGGCAGACACCTGTGTCGACGGCGAAGTAGCTGTCTATCGCTCGTTGGGTGGCCTGCGGAGTACTTGCCCAGTGTTGAGTAATTGTCCACCTTTTTCAGTAACACTTAATTGTTATAATCCATTAATGCGGCAATAAAGCAGCGGCATTGTTCGAACGTGTTTAGGTGCGTATGTATATTTACAAACGTGTGTTTTTATTCAGGTTTGCTTATTCACGCGAGTAGCAGTGCTGAATGAAGGTCTTTGAAACCATGTACATTAACGTGGTTGCTCAACGCGGAACATTTCCCAGATTTGTATTATGCTTCGTTATGAATGCAGTTCGTGGCTGATTAACGTTTACAATGTGCTTTTGACTAAGATATTTAAACTGCTGTTTGTATAAGACGGAGCTGTGTATTAAGGATGAAAGCAACAACATTAACGACGAATCAAGCAGAACCGTTACCACTGACGCCCCAACGAAATAATATTGGAGTTTCAGCACGACTCTGCTGTCACACTGTGAAACTGTCACACTGTCACACTGTCACACTGTCACACTGTCAAACTGTCAAACTCTCACACACTGTCACACTGTCACATGGACCCTAACATCGGTGGTGTGTGGCTGGGTGCTGGTGCAGAATCTTCGTTGTGGATTTTCTCATCTCTTGATACTCTCCCGACATCGCCATTCGATGCTCCTCACAATACGCGCCTAAATGCACATTCAGCTGGGCTCTCACAAATGTTGCACTCAACCTGATTAGGAAGCTAATCCTATCTTTAGCCCTACTAAGCAAAATTACAATAGAAAGTGTGTGCGTGCGTGATTGCGTGCATGTTACCACAAAACACCGAGAACTGACAATCGGCGGAGAGACATCCAACAATTTGTGCTTTAATAATTATTATGATTCATTCACCGACGTTGCACCGTCTGTTTGTGCGGAGAACAAGCACCACTTGGGACCGAGACACTGAGCGGCTGTAACCACACGACAGCAATTATAGGGTTGTATAATAGTCGACGTTAACTGGGAGAATCAACGTTCTAGCGTGGTTCGATGGTTTGCGCGTGTCATTCAACACAACAGTCAATTTACACTTTGTTGTGTGTTAGCTTCATGACGGAAGTGTAGAAGGCTACAGTTGCTGCCACGGCCACTGATAGTGTCATTCAAGCAGGACGCCGCAGTCTCGTCATTTACACGTGGAGATACACTATCATGAACACTGAATACATACATACATGCATAAGCAGGTGATGGTCGCAATTATTAACATATATACACATATATAATACATCATTTTATAAATACACATCCATACGATAAACTCGTCTCTCAAAACGCGTATCCGTCCAGATTCCTCTTGCCGCCAGGATAGAAGTCGTGTGGCATAACATCGCCGAAGATGCTCTTCATTTCTGACATTTTCTTCCCCTTCTTTTTCTTCTTCTTCTTCTTCTTTCCCTTGCTGGCCTTTGCCGTTTTGTCGGCGTCGTTGTCTCCCGCCCCATCCCCGCCCTTGCGACCTGTGCCGAAGTAGGAGAAGACGTAAGCCCGCGTGATGCGTTGGCCGAACATCCACGACTCTGCCGGAAGTGGGCGCCGCAGCTGCGCAGTCGCCAGCGCAGTGGCGTAGGCGTGCCGCTGAGCGCGCTTGAACGCGTCAAGTTGTTCCCAGAATCCCATCTGCTGGAACGGCGTCCTGGTTGGGTGGGCTGGAGCCCCGTATTCCCCGTACGAGGTCTCGCCAGGCTGTCCCACAACGGCCGGCAGATGGCCTTCCACGGCCGCCTCCTCCATCTCCTCGTCGTAACTGCCGTCGACAAACTTCACGCCGCGTCGGCCGGACGGGTGGCCCTGGTGATGACCGCCTCCGTCGCCGCCGCCGTGACCGGAAGTGGCGTGACCACCACCGGGAATGATCGACCATCTTTGTCGCGTTCCGCCTGATCGATTGCTCTGGTCTTGGTGTTGCCGATGGCGGCCGCCAGGTGTCATCTGTCTGTCGTGTTCGGGGCCGTAGAACGAGCCTCTGTCGGAAAAGCTGCCCCGGGAGAAACGTCGGTAGCCATCGCCGTCGAAACCTCGGTTGGAGTTGAACCGGTCACTCCCCTGTCGGTCAAAGTGACCGCCATGTCCATACCCCCCGCCCCCCTCGTGACCACCATCACTGCTGTAG
>JAODUO010000487.1:190000-302500 GCA_025642075.2 Ridgeia piscesae
GAAATCACCAGTAGTGACCTGTCTACAACCACCAGCAGCTAACTCGTTCAGATCAGACCAGACAACACGGAGATTCCGTTTTTGCTGGAAACGACTGGGTGCGACACCTTGCGAGAATGACAAATGTAGTTTGGGGTATATCACATACACTTATGTGTGAAACGAACTGAGACGAAGAAAGAAAGGAATACATGAAGTGTTGTTGGCATCAAGAACAGACGGTAGAAAGAGAAGCAGAAAACGACCACTTGAGTGAGAGGACAGAGTGGAGAGAAATGGTAGCGACAGTGGGACGGAGAGTTCGTGAGCCACTCACAAATCTACTGTCACAACATTTGAACGACGCTCACGAGTCATGACCGAAGTGTGGATATCATCCTACCACTGCCAGACGTCACACGCCAGTCACCATCAGACGTCACACGCCAGTCACCATCAGACGTCACACGCCAGTCACCATCAGACGTCACACGCCAGTCACCATGCATCACGCCAGTCACCATCAGACGTCACACACACGCCAGTCACCGTGCACGCGCTCACGCCAGGAAATGCATCTAAGATAATCAAGAAAGCGTTAACTGGTCTAGAAGCCCGCGTCTAGAAACCTGCGGCCCGATCTTACAGTCTTACTCGAAGACGTACGTCACGCGTAGATGAGGTACCGAAACTGTGCCTGGCTTCAGTCCACTTTGCAAAAAACAAACAGATTCGTGTGCCTGCGTTGACCTGTAGGCAACTCTCTGTTAACGTCGACACTAGACAGAATGCACTTGTTGACCTCTCTTGGAGCGATCACTTTTTTAGAGCAAGAGTGATGACAAAAAAGAGCTGACGGAATCTCGCTGTACTGATTGCTTCCGACATATCCTAACTAACCTTAACCGCTCACAGCAGTTGAGGTTATCGCCATTCTCCAGGTGCGGCCGAACCAGCCAGAACGAGAATGGACACTCGTGAGTTAGCCCAAGTTTGGGTTGTTATGAGACCTGAGACACAGTCCGAGACATGGCACGGTAGCTGTCGACGTCACCTGCGTCGAACAGCGCGAGGGAGTGGAGCCTTGCTGTGGTCGCTAAGGCACAGCACCGCCTCCCGAGACGAAGATGTTCGCAGAACACGGGAGAACCTGTCACTCGCTTAAGATGATTAAGAATAAGAAGAAACAGCACGCACGCACGCACGCACGCACGCACGCACGCACGCACGCACGCACGCACGCACACACACACACACACACACACAAACAAAAACACACCTGTTGTACAACTGCGTGTAACGGTCAAACAATGTCATATGCAATGATATGACTTCTCTATAAGGACCATTATACAACGTCTCCGTTTATTACACCGATCTCGCACACAATGAAACAATAATTGGATAATTGCAACTGACTTATAACTAAGTGTTATGTGTGTTTAGTACAGGTACGTCGTCTCGTTGATTGCACACACAGACAGAACGTACATTTGGCAATATGTCACTGCACTTGCGCTACCTTTGGCGCGTCGTGGACAGGACGAATCTACACAGTCGATCACGTGGTCAACAACTGTTATTTACGTCTGAAAACGGACAACACCGAGACGAATTAAATCTCATGTGTAGGTGTATGTGTTGTAGGCGTGTCACCGAGGCCGACGACTACATCTTGTCCTGCAGACTCCCATAACGTTCCGGTAACGTTAGCATAATGTCATAATTATTTCCAAAAACAACGTTAAGAGAAAGTTACCGGCTAACGTTATCGTAAATAGCACGTAACGTTCTGGTAGCGTTCTGGGAACGTGATTTGGTTAGCTGGGTAGAAGCGACTGGCAAACGTAGACGTAACACGTCATATGTAGTATAGTACGTCATGCGTAGAGGGGAGCTGAAGTCCCCGGGTGAGTGTGACGCGCGTTACATGGAGTAGGGGGTCTATACGTCCCGCGGGGGAGGTTAAGGATTGTGTACAAGAGTTACGTAACTAGTAGAGATGAAACCGTGTTAGTTCGTTGATATATCCATGTCTGTCTGATAGGAACAACTACTACCTGATATGTCGTAAAGGAGCAATCAAAAAATAGTAGATGTCATTCAGTGTTTTGAATGTATGACTACAACCACACCTCCAGATGGCACTCTGTGGAATCGTCCTACTGTTAACGAGCTGTCTCACACTGCGCTGACGCCGCCTAGACAACGCCATCGTGCTGGTGACGTCATGGCCAGAAAAGGGTTCTGACAGTAGCTAATGAAGGTTGCCTAAATTTGGAAGCCCCAATGGAGGTGGATTCAAACCCCGATAGACATCCCGGCGCGACTTTCATCAGCCCATCCCCCTGTTAATCAATACACAGGTCTAAACATAAACAGTTGGTGTTATTGCTTATTATTATTTATATACATTAAGGTCTAAATTGGAATACTATTTGACGCTGTGCAAACATTCAGCGCCAACTGTACTTACAGAGAGTTGTACACAATCCACACATGCTCGTGTCACCGACAAGAATGAAGTATCCTAGACGTGTAGACTTAGCGTTCATTGACCGACATACAGCCCACCTGTCGCCGTCTCTTGGAGCGATGTCAGCGTCCGGCCTCCCCCGAAGACAACCAACACCAACAGTGGACACTTCGTCCAACGACGTGCACGCATAGCAGATTACGACGAGTGTGTTTGACGATATACGATTCACTTTGATCAGCCACGACCGGGTTGTGCCGGCTTCAGATTGTATTGGCACCAGGACACGGACGGGCATTGAACAAGTACAGCGCTCAGTTCGAGTGTACAAGGGTCTATAGACCTCGTCAGCACGGACCTTTGTAGTCGCCGACAAAGTAAATGGCCGTCTCGACACACACAAGGCTTAATCTACGCTCGAGTCGCTCTGATAAACCTATGATAATTGCGCGTTATTGCCACATCGCCTTGGGCCGGTTTTGTGTGCCACATGTACCAGTATTGTGTACCTCGTCGTGTCGTCTTGTTATTGTCGCTGAGACGTAGACACCACAGCTGCTCGATCGCTGCTTCTAATCGCCTTTAGTACCTTGTTATTATGTACAATCGTTCTGGACTGTCCCCGCTTTGAGACTGTTAGTGAAAATAATGTCTACACATACACGCCCACTTCACGAAGGTACTATGCAATTTCAAGCTAGGGAATTACGCATTGTGCTGTTTCACTAAAACCGCTTTCTCGCGTCAGTATATTTCTGACGAGTGAAATAGTGTGCAGCAACAATACTTCTTATAGTGTACGGGCCTCTACGGAACCTCGAGTGACGCGTACATGAACGGTTTATTTGCAGACGACTATATTTGACAAACATATCACACGCACGCATGCACGCACATAGGCACGCATGCACATACGTTCGCTCACGTACGCTCACAGACACACATTCGTTCTACGATGTTCTCTCAAGACAAACCAACTTACTGAGTTATGTTTGCATTATTGTTATCATAAGGCAACAATGGCCGGCAGGAAAGCGGGAATTTACAGAATACGTCCTTTGAAAGTCATGTAGTACAACGTTACGAATTATTGTGTACACAACAAACACAGATTAGCAAAAGAGCGCCGTATTTCGTACAATTCGCGCATTGGACAAAGCACCGACAGACACTGTCAAAACCCACGAACGACGAAAGACTCACTCGTGACAAAGTTGTACAAGTCGAATTAGGCGCCAGACGCACAGACTCATGCAAACTGATGTATAGAAGACTATCTAGACACCAGGTTGTTGAGTCACTGTTTCCAACAAGACAGGCGTTTGATGTTATTGTGTGCGCCATACACGGTGGCTCATATTCCTGATTAGTTACACTCTGGTGTGTCGTAACTGACCAAGTGCCAAAGGGCCAGGTCTGCTATTAGTTGGTCCGATTGTCTGAATCGTATGGTAATTTAAGTTTATGACTGTCGGTTTATGATTGCTCGTTTATGATTGTCAATTTACCAATTGTCAGTTTATGATTGGCCGAATGAACTATCCGCAGTTGCGGTGGCCGTGTCAGTGAGACAGACCGGGTCATACGACCGGGTCATAAGCCCGTTTGGATCTAACGCGCTGATCGCTCCAGTGACGCCACATTGCGTAGTCGAAGACTCAAGACTCGGTGGTTACGTTGATAATATACACTTGATTAGCTCGAGGACTGTCTAACGAGCTTTGGAGTCACACACTGGCAGATAATCAAATAGATTAGGCTAAAGTAACATGAATGGCGTCTTTCGTACGACTCTACGTAGTCATTCTCTGGCAGGATCGACACATTGAGCGATACATGCTGTGATGCAATTATCGCGATACCTGTATTTACACGGTACGCATTTCAATACACATCGATACAGATATTTAGACAGTTTATTTCCATTTTATTACACATCGAAGTACTAAATAAAAAATGCATAAGCCCTCTGACGTCGTGGTGTTGACCGACATGTGTCGGTTGTGTCTAGTGGGTGGATTAGGAACGGTTTCTAATGGAGGCTCTATTCACATTTTAGAAAACATACTTGCTCATTTCATGCACGCTCAGCACAGCACAGCACAGCACAGCACAGCACAGCACAGCACAGCACAGCCAGCCAGCCAGCCAGCACAGCCAGCCAGCCAGCACAGCCAGCCAGCACAGCACAGCACAGCACAGCACAGCACAGCACAGCACATAAGGTCATGAGAAAAGTATCGCAATTCAGTGAAGCATGAAAAATCGATACGATGTTTTGTTTCGATATACAAATACTTCCCGACGAGCAATTTTTCCCGTTGAGCGGAAAATCGAGTATGGGATGGACTCTGTGTTATTCCAACTGGAGCTTGTCTTGTTTTGTCGCTTCTTTTGCCTTGTCGCTTGCCGTCTAGGTTTACTGTTGTCGACGACATGTGTGCTAGACCATTTAGGCAGACTAGTGAAAGTTTTCTTAAGCGAAACATGCATGTAATGAACCCGTAAATTCTTGTTTTTCATTAATTCTACATATTGCTTTTTAATAATACATTGAAGTAATCATTCCAATATAAGCTACACATTCAGTGCAGTTGCGGGGTACTCGCAACTGTGGTAATTAGCATCACGCACAATGTAATTATTTAATATAAAAAGTCACACATTGTGGCATAATTTGATCATGCGGAAGTCAAATTAATATACAAGTAGAGTCATATATCACGCACAGGGGTGTCTCGTCTCATGTCGGTGTTAGAGTTGGGTAAAGCTTAGCACAGGCCAGATGCGCCGCTGAAATTTTAGAGAGACGTTTTTAGATATGTTGCTTTGTGACAAAGGGGATTACGGATGACTTTTAGAGGTGTCAACAAGTGGTAGTGTTAGAGATTTCTCACGGTGCCGTGAGCATAGCGTTGGTAGTTTTAAGAATGTTTGATGTAGATAAAACATAGTTTCTTGTTCTTGCACACAGAGGCTGCGTGAAGATGAAGCATGTTTCCGTACGACCCTGCTCAGTCAGCGTGTTATGCCTACAGTTTCAACTCGGAATTTCGGAGTGTTTTTTGACGATGACTGTAATGTTAAAGAAAATATATTTCTCAGTCTTGTCGAACATGTTTCTATAATATTCATGATTTACGGCGTATTCGTCGGTATTTGCCTTTTTCTATTTCAAAAACTATTGCAACTGCGCTAGTCATTAGTAGACTAGACTACTATTATTCCCTTTTTCAAAATATTGCCTTTACGAATGTTAAAAATTGCCCCTTCTAAAGTCGCTGCGCTGGCTTCCTGTCCGACACCATCCGTATCTGTACTGTTATTGACCAGGCACTTTCACTGTTTAGGCTCTAAGAAAACCTCCCAGCGGTCGTGATGCGTCTGGGGAGCGCGACCTGCTCACGGCCAGTGACATCGGCTTATTTACGTCGACTCGACGACATTAAATTGATCTAACTAAATAAATAATATCCGACTTCTTTTTAGAGGGAGTGAAGCACAATGATATTCCAAACACATACAAATCGAAAAAAGTGGTAACACCGTGTTTTAAAGTCCCTAATTTACTGGCCTAATAATTTAGGCCCGCTAACTGGAAGATTACCGAAGTTTTGCTTCACTTCAGCACGTTTAAACTGCGTACCGCAAAACAGACAGTGTCATCAAATAATGACAATTTATTTCAGCAGTTCGCACGTTTCACTGGATAGCGTCAACATTTTGAAATCAGAAATTCAGGCGATTTCGTTGAACTCGGCGTCGACTCCATTTCCTGTACTGCTTTTCATAAACATATTATTTTATTTTATTTTAACACCTAAACATTTGGACCAGTTCAAGCACTACTGTGTCAAATGTAAGCGAAACAATGGCTTGGATGAACTTAAAATATGTCCTTCAATAATACATTTCATATAGGGATTTTACAGTAATCTGAAATAGTTAATGCTCCCTCTTGCTGTCCCCCCTCCTGAATTGTGTAATTAAATAAGTAGCTATAATGGGACTAGTTTGCCTGTCAAATTTAACGAGTAGCTATAACGGGAAAAAACCTGTAGCTATAACGGGAAGTAGCTATAACGGACCGAGACCGTTGAGCCACCTGCCGCAGTTGTCAAAACTAATATTTATCTATTATGCGCTACAATAAACTAATCGGTAGTTTAGTTCGTTCGTTTCGATTCGATTTACTTAGTCACTAACAGTAAACGATGATTCCATTATGGTGTAAAGTTTTTTGTGTACGCATACAAGGACATGACGTGGTTTAAAATAATTTCTCCATAAATTTACTTAAAATCCGTATAAAAACGGAGTGTATGGCCGTATCACTTAAAAAACCGCCAAAATCCGTATCGGATACGGGTAATCCGTATCATATGGCAAGTCTGAAATTGGCAGATTCCCCCACCATTGGATGAATATATGCGCATGCGTTTGTCATTTGAGTCTTGTAGCACCTGTGTCCCGCTGAGCTTGGGGGACTAGTTACGTTTGTAGGAGGGATAGACTGGCAGTCGACACGCCGCCCACAGAGGACCCAACGTCCGCGGCCAGCAGGCCCGTGCTCAGACCGTTCCGATTTTGAAGGGTGCTCAGGTTCACTGGGTGATTAGGGAAGAGTGATGTAAAAGTTGTGTGTGTGACCCCCGTATGTTACTGGGTGCGTGAGTGGACGAGTGCGTGTTGAGTGAGTGAGTGAGTGAATGAGTGAGGGAGTGGATTAGTGAATGAACGGATGAGTGAGTGAGTGAGTGAGTGAGTGAGTGAGTGAGAGACGACAGACAGACGGACGGACGGACGGACGGACGGACGGACGGACGGACGGACGGACGGACGGACGGACGGACGGACGGACGGACGGACGGACGGACGGACGGACGGACGGACGGACGGACGGACGGACGGACGGACGGACGGACGGACGGACGGACGGACGGACGGACGGACGGACGGACGGACGGACGGACGGACGGACGGACGGACGACGGACGGACGGACGGACGGACGGACGGACGGACGGACGGAGACGGACGGACGGACGGACGGACGGACGGACGGACGACGACGGACGGACGGACGGACGGACGGACGGACGGACGGACGGACGGACGGACGGACGGACGGACGGACGGACGGACGGACGGACGGACGGACAGACAGACAGACAGACGGTCACCGAGACAGCGAGATAGACAGTAAATGAGAGAGAGAGTGAGAGTGTGAGAGAGTGAGAGATGAGAGAGTGAGAGAGAGAGAGAGAGAGAGAGAGAGAGAGAGAGAGAGAGAGAGAGAGAGAGAGAGAGAGAGAGAGAGAGAGAGAGAGAGAACAGAGAAGAGACAGAGAGAGAAGACAGACAGACAGCAGACAACAAAAGACAGACAGACAGACAGACAGACAGACAGACAGACAGACAGACAGACAGACAGACAGACAGACAGACAGACAGACAGACAGACAGACAGACAGACAGACAGACAGACAGACAGACAGACAGACAGACAGACAGACAGACAGACAGACAGACAGACAGACAGACAGACAGACAGACAGACAGACAGACAGACAGACAGACAGACAGACAGACAGACAGACAGACAGACAGACAGACAGACATACAGACAGACAGACAGACAGACAGACAGACAGACAGACAGACAGACAGACAGACAGACAGACAGACAGCAGACAGTAAACAGACATACAAACAGAAAACAAACATATGGATGCTAGGCTACTAGGCATGTAAGGAAAGGACCAACTGAGAAACGAAGAGTTTACTTAGACTGTTCTCCATAGCATACGTCGTATTATAGTAGTATCGCACTGACAATAAAAACAACAGAATAAGTTCACTAACCATCAACAAGCTTGTAGGTTTCGTGGGAGCCATCGCGCAAGTCATCATGGCTGCCACGCGTCTCTGTTCCCGCCGAATATCGCCGAGACGAAGAGGAGTCGTCTGCTGCGTCTGCATCACTTCCGGTTGAATGTGTGTAATAAAACCCTGTTTTCGGCACCATACGTTCGCATCATTTGAAAATACGAGACGCTTTCGTGTTTCCACAAAGAATGTACGTTATGACATCGTCTTCGCACACCTTTCGCATTCACAATGACTTCACCAAGGATGCAATGTCAACTACGTCGTGTCGCCATTGAAATGGAAATGGGCGTATTTGCATTGACGGATATTCACTTATCATACAATCAATACAAACGCGACTATTCAAGCAACCATCGAGGGAATTCATTTCGTTCAAGAGATGGAATTATCGGACGAAAGTGCCTTCGTAGCGACCGGTCAAAGCCGTATCAGACGAGTTTCACTCGGTGTATTAGTATTGATGCAGTCACCGTGAGAACGCTAGCAAACAGACACACACACGCATGCCTCAGGTCGGCCAGTCGATGGATAGATCGGTGCGTTCTTCAAACACTTCATGCAAGTATAGTTAATATGCGTTGCATGCAAGGTCGTGGTTCTGGTCCGCAGTTCGAGTCAACTTCACGATGCCTCTCCGTGTGTACGAATCTTCTTAATGTGTTTCTCTATCGTTGCATTTTATTGATATGAATACAATAAGGTGTGTATTTAAGCGCTGAAGAAAGTCTTAAACATAAGTGATCACATTGAATAAGAAGTGGGACAGAGGCTAGATCTACTTAGACCTAATGTCACCACATCTTATAAAAAAAATTTATAATGTTATAGCTGAATCAACTGTAATATCGTAAGTACCCGTCATGTAAATCTAAAGTTTGTCCTGGTGTCAGTGGTGTGATATCCTACGATGTCTAGTGATATAAGTGACGAGCTGTCTCGTAGTGCTTGTATATTTATCTAAATTCGTCCATTGTCACTTCATTGTATCCCTGATCTCAGCCACTTTGTATTTCTGCTTTCTCTCCCCGTCTACCTTCCTTCGTTCACTTATGTACTGTCGTGTCGTCTTCTATTCCTGCAATACATGTTCAATTGTCGATTATTTCTCTCTCTCGTGTATTTAATCCGCATCACTACATCGTTGCTACTATTACATCGTTGCTACTGCTACATCGTTGCTACTGCTACATCGATGCTACTGCTGCATCGTTGCTACTGCTACATCGTTGCTACTGCTACATCGTTGCTGCTGCTACATCGTTGCTGCTGCTACATCGTTGCTGCTGCTACATCGTTGCTGCTGCTGCATCGTTGCTACTGCTACATCGTTGCTGCTGCTACATCGTTGCTACTGCTACATCGTTGCTGCTGCTACATCGTTGTCTGCTGCTGCATCGTTGCTACTGCTACATCGTTGCTGCTGCTACATCGTTGCTGCTGCTACATCGTTGCTACTGCTACATCGTTGCTGCTGCTACATCGTTGCTGCTGCTGCATCGTTGCTACTGCTACATCGTTGCTACTGCTACATCGTTGCTGCTGCTACATCGTTGCTGCTGCTACATCGTTGCTACTGCTACATCGTTGCTACTGCTACATCGTTGCTGCTGCTACATCGTTGCTGCTGCTACATCGTTGCTACTGCTACATCGTTGCTACTGCTACCATCCAGTATCATTCAGTACCATTGGATCATTCAATGATATTTCAGTAGGACTCAGTTGTACTCTCAACGGTAATTTAAAATACCATTCTATACCATTGGAAGGTACAAAGAATCCAAAATATAATTCAAAAACCATTCAGATACCATTCAAATACCCTTGGCCATAATACCCCCTAGGACCATTCAAGTACCATTCAATGGTATTTGAATGGTGTTTTTGTAAGCTTACAGTGGTGCGTAGGTAGCAGCCCAGTGGTCAATGATATCAGAGTTTTGATAAATTATAAATATAAATATATTATGGCTCCGTGCTAATCAAATCATGGTCAATATATCAAGTTTTAAAATTATAAACAGAAATATATTATGGCTATGCTAATAAATCATTACATACATAATCTATATATATATATATATATATATATATATATATATATATATATATATATATATATATATATATATATATAAACAAATATTAGTATGCGTTTTAGTGTCTAAGTTTACATTTAGACGAGCAATGCAAATACATTTTAACCAACGCTTTATTAGTTGACGCCATATGCTCCAACTCCGCGCATGTCTCGGGAGCATACCTTATTTCTCTTGAAGATCAGATATAGGGATAATAATAATGTATTATTGCATATTATTGCAGTGAATAGTCACAACATTAGATACAACCTCTCTTTAACATTAACTATCACACGTTCTGATTAATTATTCGATCCTATTTCTTATACACACATAATTCTAAACATCGTAATATAGCAAGTTACCAATTTCAATTTAAAGTCCTATTGAAAACATTTGATTCACTGTCTCAACTCAACGTTTCATTGAATGTCTCTTATTCACAGTTTCTTTTCAGTGTTCTCATACACACAACAGAACAGTTATTTCTTACAATTATGACTTGACTGATAGTATCACTAGTGTTCATTAACAAACTAATGCAATCTTTATTTTGGAAGCAGAGGTTACCAGCACTTGCTCCCAAAAGACTTGCATCGCACCATTAATCAAACAGCATTAGTATGGCTGTGTATGATTATGGTATATAATCGTAGTCTTTCATTCAAGTCAAGTGTTCTGTTCCCGGTGGACCTAGATGGGTACTTAGGTCGTTCCACCGTGTTCGGAGTAGCTGAGTCTTCCGCCTCACTCACATCAGTTGGGACATCATCGTTCACGGGATGGTCATCCATGGAGTCACTTTCCGTCGGCGGCTCCATTTCACGTTCACCGATTGAACCTCAAAACGTTTCGAGTAACGACATGCCGCTCGCGCATAGCTGCGATCGTCGATCCTTGTCTAGCCACCACTTCATAGGCCGTGAGTTGATACGGAATATAGAATGTTTGTTGGCTCTTTCTCCTCTGTTTCACTATGACTCTGTCTCCTGGTTGCAGGTCTGTAAAGTTCGCCTTCGCTCTTTTGTCACATATTGCTTCATTCGAGACTTTGCTCTCGCATCTGTTTCTGTCGTGATTCTGTCCGACTTCGATGGCTCTTTAGTGTTTGTTTCCGTCTAGGGTTGTCCTGATGTTCCTGTTAAAGAGCGCCGTCGCTGGGGGTACTTCCGCCGAGCTGTGTGGCGTAGCTCGGCAACTTTTCCTTCAAGTATTGCGGAGCGAATCGCCTTTCGATGGTTCTCCGCTTGCGGCCAGTCTAGTGTTATTTTCCTGTGTTGGAAACCTGCGTGCTCCGCAACGCATTTGAATTATTCGGAGCTTTGAAATGGAGACCGATCGTCCGATGTCACCACTTCCGATATGTGATAATTAAAAATAAACGAACCCGAACAGCAACGCGTCGAAGCACACCGAGTCCACGGGTGAATAGGACGGTCAGGTGAGGCACCTGAAAGTCAAAGATAACCAGTAATTAGTCAACTCATTAATGTTGTTACTTTACCCATATTTGATTAACGCTATGGTAGGCCTATATAATATATATTATATGAATGACTACCAAAACAGACAGGACTGAATTAAAACAAGAATTAGAGAGAGTAATGTCATAATCTTACCTAGGAATGTGGTTGCGCCGACCGTGGAGTACTGCGTCAACGGCTGCACTCCACACTCCTGCAGTGCCATCACGTGTCCCTTTGTCAGTTGGTCTCGTCCGAGGCCGCTACGGATCTACGCATCGGTGTCGTTCTCGACATGTCTTCACCTCTTAGTTGCTGCGGTTGTTGTGAAATTTCTAATCGCCAACTGGTGGTTACGTTAACGTTCCATGACGTCACAGACGCATTTGACGAACCATGAGCAAATCAGGGCGTCGCATAACTCCCGCGGTTTTCATAACGGTCACTGCGTCGTAAGACGTCGAGAACGCTACTTTATCCGTCATAGCGTGACGTGTGACGTGCTGTTGTGAAATGTGAGCAGAGAGAGGTCTTTCGGGATAGTTCCTTACAAAAAAGAGCCAATGGTATACCACTGATTACCATTCTATTTCAGTAGGACTCGTGGTAGGTTCTCAAAGGTAATTTAAAATACCATTCAATACCACTGAAAGGTATATTAATTATATTTACACAGCTGTTCGCTGCAAACTACTTTTGTATGCTGATGATTCAGCCCTTTTAGTCTCGGGTAAAGACACCCAACTGATTCAAGAAAGTCTTTCTTCAGAACTCGAGGCAGCCAGAGAGTGGCCAATCAATAACAAATTGTCCCTCCATCTAGGGAAAACGGAGTCAATTCTATTTGGGTCGAAACGTAAACTTAACACCTGTAGATCCATCCAGATGAGATGTGCTGGTACGACATTGGCAAGTCAAACCCATGTTAAATACCTAGGCATAGACCTAGATCAGTCATTAACTGGAGAAAGAGTGGCTGACAAGATTATTTGTAAATAAAATGCCAAATTAAATTTTTTGTATACATATACAAAAAATATCAACATGAAAACAAAAAACTTCTTACCACAGCATTAATACAATGCCATTTTGACTATGCATGTTCATCATGGTTCTCTGGTTTAACCAAGAAATATTAATCCAGATTTCAGTGTACTCAGAACAAGGTAATCCGTTTAATCTTAAATGCACCAGCCAGAACCCACACAGAGAGAGAGAGAGTTTAGACTGGTGAATATGCTACCAGTGGAGTTACGAGTTAAACAACTCAAATTGAACCTTGTTTACAATGTCATAAATGATAAAGCACCGAAGAATATGTCAAATTTGATAAATGTAGCATGTAAGCAGCATGGCATAAATACAAGATCTAGTGTTATGTCTCTTCGTGTGCCGTATGTTAAATCATATGGGCAAACCTCCTTTTACTACACAGGAATTCATGCCTGGAACGAATTGCCATTTTCCATACAAAGTGTTCAGAACATGAGGCAACTTAAATGTCTACTGAAGCAGTTTTTGTTCAGTTGTCTTAATGATCAGGAAGCCAGCTCATTTATTTATTATTAATCATAATTGATGACGTAATTTTTATTTTTATTATTTATTAGATTTATTGATGATTTTTTTGTAATAAATAACAAGGTTTTACAAAGTGTTTCTAATCAGGAGATATTTCCATACTTTTTTATATTGTAATTATCAATGTCATTTACATATATTAGTAAATATTTATATCACTTATTTAATATGGTTGTTTTAGTATGTTATATTTGTCATTTCTGTCAATGTCTGTCAATGTCAAGGACCACAATGGAAATAAGGGCGTGGACTGTTTGTGTTATCCGAATATTTAAATGTACCTTGTATTTATATATTATGCATATGTGTACAATGTTTTACATTTTATATTAAATAAATCAATCAATCAATGAAAACGGTACAAAGAATCAAAAATACCATTCAAAAACCATTCAGATACCCTTGGCCATAATACCCCAGGACCATTCAAGAACCATTCAATGGTATTTTTACCCTTCATTAATTCTTCGTCTCCCAGTTTGAGCTCTACCAAAATGGCCGGACAGCAGTGACTGGCCAAAACGGCCGGACAGCAGTGACATCTAAATCCAAACTACCAACTCCAAACCTCAATAAGTGACCCTTTGTTTCCCAGTTTGAGCACTTCCAACTTCGATCTTTTTGTTTACAATAATAGGCCAACTTTGTAGTGTTGATTCGTCTTTGCAGTTACAAATGACACTGATCAGATCAAGTCCTCGTTGTTCCCTGCAACCAACGTAGCGCCATCAGCCTAACGACTACTGCTGGTAACGTCCTTGTACAGTTGCCACAAGCATAACCGTTGAAGGCGATATCAAGACGGTATGCAATTCACCATAGGCGGACCTGTTCAATCGAACACCATCTCATGAAACAATGTAGTCTAGTTGTAATTAATATAAGCTCAAGAGAATAAGAGTTACTCTGAGATTTCTCAGTGCATGATGTTTAACAATGTAAGTCGGGGGTGTTTAATGGTAATCATGTTTAACATGTCGCACTGATGCTGTTTCAAATGTTGTCATAAACAATGCAACAGGTCGACGTGCTGCTAGCACCACAACATGTAGCACCAGAGCATGTAGCACCATAACATGTAGCACCATAACATATAGCACCATAACATGTAGCACCATAACATGTATAGCGCCATAACATGTAGCACCATAACATATATAGCACCATAACATGTAGCACCAAAAGATGCAGCACCATAGCATGTAACACCATAACATATAGCACCATACCATGTAGCACCATAACATGTATAGCGCCATAGCATGTATCACCATAACATGTAGCACCATAACATGTAGCACCATAACATGTAGCACCATAGCTTGTAGCACCATAACATGTAGCACCATAACATATATAGCACCATAACATGTAGCACCATAGCATGTAGCACCATAGCATGTAGCACCATAACATGTACCACCATAGCATGTAGCACCATAGCATGTAGCACCATAACATGTAGCACCATAACATGTACCACCATAACATGTACCACCATAGCATGTAGCACCATAGCATGTAGCACCATAACATGTAGCACCATAACATGTACCACCATAACATGTAACACCATAACATGTAACATCATAACGTGTAGCACCATAACATGTACCACCATAGCATGTAACACCATAACATGTAACATCATAACGTGTAGCACCATAACATGTAACACCATAACATGTAACATCATAACGTGTAGCACCATAACATGTAACACCATAACATGTAACACCATAACATGTACCACCATAGCATGTAGCACCATAGCATGTAGCACCATAACATGTACCACCATAGCATGTAACATCATAACGTGTAGCACCATAGCATGTAACACATAGTGTGTAGCAACACTGAGTTCATATCACAGCTATACAGTACCCGGCGTTATGCACACAATCGTACATGATAATGGTGGTTATTTTGACCTGTTGGTTGTATAGCATAACTGGCGTTTCTCTATAGACAAAGTCATCGTTACTTGTCAACTTTGCGGTCTATGCCTTCATGATAGCTATGTCATCGGTAGACCGCCGTAACGAATATATTGTATAATTGCATGTGACCCCTAATTGATTGACAATAATATGAGCTGAGTAGAATACGTTTATGGATACGAACCGATATTACCGGTGCGATCCAGTGTGTTACACCAACGTCCTCGGCGGTGACACAGGGTTAGTTACATGCAGAGGCGGGAAAGACGAGGTACCGAGGCCCAGTATCAAGTCTGGACTTTGAGTCCAAGGCATAGCTATATTTGTTGTCCATTTTAAACGACTTTTTCAATTTTTAAAATATTTTTTAAAGGAATTAATTATACAACGTTGAAATCTTTCCACGACTCTACCTCTGCCTGATAACGGCAGTGCAGAACGTATCTTTACGCATATGAAACGGACCAAGAATGATTTATGGTCAATAACGGGTCAGAACATGACGAACGTCCATTCACTTACATCAACAAAGTGCGATGTTCTGAAGAATTTGTCTGTGGACAGTCCGGACATGTTATTAAATTGTCCTGCACATGTTTACCTTAATTTGGTATTACCAGTTCACATTTTTGACCATTTGAGTGGGGCCCAGGTTGCACGGGGCTCTGGAATGTGTTTGGCCCGGAAATGTCTCGTCAGCATGGCCGACGGGAGCTAAAGGCCCTGGAATGACTGTTATCTTCATTTGTAGGGCCATGGACCTCTATACTCTGGAATGGTTTTGTCTCTCCTAAATGGGGCCGCGAATTATGGAATTAAATTTTTCACCTGAGTTATCACCCTGTAGCTGTGGACCCTTGACAAATATCATAGGCCTACTCTTACCAGTTGTTTAGGATTGTGTTGATAATTGTTTTTTATTTCACTTAAATGGAGCCCTGGGGTTTCTGGTAGTTGCGCACGTGCCCCAGTTGGTACTTGTGTATTGGGAAACAGGCGTCTCCTGGCATGCAGGGGCGGATACGCCGGTGGTAAATTCGCAACATTGAAATTGACGCAATGACACGACACTGGCAGGAAGTTGTGCACTGCGCAGCTGCGGGATGACGTACAATTGTGGATGACGTCTGTTTTACGTAACGACCGAAGTAGACGTGGGTCCACGGCGGAATTTTTTTCTTCATCTCCTTATTAATGTCACTATTATTGTTGGTTGTTGCAGAAGTGGGATTTTAACTCCCCTGTTTTGGGGCTTGGCGCTTCAGGTCCACATCACACCATGACACATGCACACATCACACGCACGCACGCACGCACGCACGCACGCACGCACGCACGCACGCACATACAAACGCCGTACTAATCACAACAAAATATACGCAAGCTTCAATCTATGTAAATTGTATTCGCAACATTTTATTTGGCAACACATGCAGCCATCAAAGCAAACAATGCGATTTCCGACCACAGCATTGTTGACACACCACGGACACTTGTGTCCGGTCTGTGACTGCCGTCCACTTCTGCCAACTTAGGCACCTCCGAACCGTCCTGGGCTCAATTCTTAAAATATTGGACTTTGCTTGTAATTGACACGGATTCAGCACACGTTGTCCTATCATCCTGTCCACATAAACAGCCCGGAGGTGAGCACCTTAGTAATTGAATAAATAAAACGTTCCCATCATTTAGTTACTCACCCGCACCAAAATCACCACACATAAATATACAAGCGCTGTTAAATGCACGCAGAAGCCATAATGTGCAACAATGGAGCCTGAACTTATTGACATCAAATCACACACTTGATTACAATTACTGCAATTAACAACTTGAAGCATCTGAAAGTTACGTAGCAGCAGAAACACCTGCTTTTGAACATTTCATTATCAACGTTTATAGATTGCCAGTATTAATATTCATCCAGAGTTGAAAAACAAAACATTAACTTAACAGTGAGCAGAAGTGAAACTGCAGCGGGCCGGTGGCACGCAGGTAATGTTTTAATACGTGGGGACACTTCATAACTCAAGATGTTCCCAACAATTTTGTTTTATTTGTACCTTTATCATGCAACTACTTCTAACGTCGCAAAAGCAAAAATACTAAATCAAGCTATGTCCTACAAACCGTGCTCACCAGCAACTCTGGGACTGACGCGTGATAACAAAACTGACTCCAGCTACTCATAACTTCAGTCCTCCTGTAATATTTCTTAAATAGAAAGTAAATATCACTGTTCATAAAATTATAAATCTACCTTATGCTCGACCCATTCCACTGCTAGTGTTGTGGAAGGGCAAACTCTCCAGTTGTCATCAGAGTCTCCAAGAATACACTATATTTAACAGTTCATGCAAAACGTACATATATCACCAACATATTATAATATTGCATGCAGACAAATCTGCAACTTTCACTCGGATGTTTAAATTCTGACTCGTGGAACTATCTAAAACCTAGCCAGGTAGAGGTTTCATTTGTAACATGCCTACAAATGCAACAGTAACACCACACAGTCAACGTAGACATATGTCAATTATAATATGTGTATACACATACATATATACATACACATTACATGTATGTATAGATAGAATTTCTCAAAAGCACATAACCAAGTTGTCAACATTTTTACCACAATAGGCTAAGTAATATTTATGAGAAAATATTTGATAAGATCTGCCATTCTACTGCAGACAAGGCACAACAGTTGGTGTGAATAACACCTTGCGTGATAAATATGCAGAGTTATCCCATTGTATCAGATCTGCACAACTGGTTTGTTTCTCTACCCCTAGTGCGCAAACCATGAGAATGATCTATCTTAATGCATCTGCATAGCATAATTCTGTAGGTGGACACTTAAACTTGCTCTAATTAGGTGGAAGTGTTGACTCCATTCTCAAGATGACCCACTGTGTACCTAGTCACATGATGCACCGCAGTAGCCCCATTGACATAAGTACCCCATTGGTTTGTTTCACCCGTCTAACAGGCTACATAAATTAACTTTAACCTTGATTTAACTAGTGAATGAAAATTCTGGCATTCATAAATATATCAATTATCATTTTACCACGTCTATCAATTGCCAAATTACTTCACCCCATTGCACACATCATAAAGCAGGGTTCCAGTAATCACTCAGTTTGGGGGTAGGTTAATATCTTACGTTCACAGTGAGTTCACCTGCCACCACCTCTCAGTGGCCCAGGATGGTTAGAAACTGTTCACACAAGCAGAATAAACATGACTATTCTAACTATCACTGCAGCATCTCAGCTCAGGTGGTTTACCCTCAGGTGGTTTACCCCTCAGGTGGTTTACCCCTCAGGTAACACATGTATCAGAATAACGCATGCACGTACACTCTAGACTAAGTAGTATGGAGTACATAATCCACTGAACAATATCGCAGAGTAGAGTAAAACTGAATGATGTCTGATGTCATGAGAATGTACGAGAGAGAATGACAATGTAAGTTTGCACGATGACTTGAGGATGACGGTGAGTGGGAAATAAACAATGACAATGTAAGTGAGGAAGCTGATTCGACGAGAGTGAGACAGCTCCTCGTGCTCCACCAGAGGGCAGGGCAATCGGCGCACACCAACATCTCGGGTTTCGGTCATCGCTCGCTGCAACACATTTTTGGTGTGACAGTGGCGCCCTCACTGGACACGCTCGACGTAATTGGCTGGCAGCATTCCACGCTTGTTAGTGCGTTGGATTGTTCCAAACATCCAGCCCTCATCGATTGGCTGACAGTTGATGACCATGTCACCTTCCTGGAAGCTCACCTCATCATTGTCCTGCGCATCGTAGTCGTACATGGCCTGGTACATGATTTGCTGAAACACGGCCAACACAGCACATGTTGAAATATAGCAGACTCAAGCAACTTTACACTAATACAATTACTCAAATCTACACTTGTCCTGCAGATAAGTAGAATATAAGCAGGACTGTGCATTATTTCACAGAAACACCCACTGGATTCTTTGAGAATTACCAACATAAATTACCAAAACAAATTATATTTCTAAAAGACTAGAATATACATATTTATAATTATAGACATAGGTAGATTAGGATATGTGGGAAGTTGCGACCAAATTCCACCTGTTGTGTAAGTTTATGGTAAAGTGCTAGTGACAGTGGGTGCATGCTGTCTCAACCACCATGTTGGATACTGCCAATAGACAGTGGCGCCACCTAACAGTCTGCCTAATCGCTTGTGTGGTTTCAGTGTTCAAGAAGCTTAATGACTAATAGCCCCTGAAGTTAAGTCTGTTACATCTGATATTTTCTTAAACTTCATAAATAACTTGTTGATAGTTTTTATTGTCTAGACGAGGAAGAGAAATTCACTGTCATTTTGTCTAGAATGTAGTGAGTGCAGTGAGTGTACTGTAGTGAATGCTGTGGGTGGAGTGAATACAACTGTACAGTGAATACAGTGAATGCAGTGAGTGTAATGAATGCAGTGACTGTGGTGATACTGACCGGGCCTGAGCCAGGTCTACGACCGGAGCCAGCATTGGCTGATGTACGGTTCCTCTCTGGAGAACAAACAGAAGTAGGCATTAAAGCAGATCCCAGACACTGCAGGCAAATTGTCAGACTGGCAATTACCCATGGGTACACACATACATATGTACATACATACATACATACATAGGTATGTACAACATACATACATACATCCATACATAGGTATGTACACACATATGTATATTTTATGTCAACCTTAAGATGTGAAAAGATATTCAAACAATAAAAGATATTTGTTGTAGTTAAACTGCAGTCAACAAATAATGAACACAAACAAGTGCAGGATATGGCAACCAAACTGTACCTATTCATTTGTTATAATAAGCTAGCCTTGAACTAGATAACTGTATCAGATAAACTGTACACCACCAAAAGTATCAATATGGTTATTTTTCTACAAACATTTATGGTAATTATGAGAATAACTAATGTCTGACAAAACCATGACATAACAATGTTTTAAGATTAAAGATGAACTGAAACACGCTGTAGGAAATAATTCGGATATTGCAACTTATATTTACAATAATTTAACCACACTGGTTTTGTTAAACTATTATTGGACTACATTTGAAACACCACTAAGAGAGATGTTCTTGCTAGCCAGGAAGTGTTAGCTTGTGTAGTGTGAGCAAGGTGTTGATTATTGACTGTAATTAGTTGACAGTCGTGCTGCTTGTGACAGACTGACAGGTGAAGTTGACAGAGGCTACAGTGCAGTGTACAACAGTCCAACTACGACAAGACAACACATAGAAGACAAAACAGCAATAGAAGCATTAAAGCTAGTTTTACCAAATTAAATTACACGCAATATGTATTTCAAATATTCTTGTTGATATAATGTCTTACCAATTACTGTATTAATGATCAATTTAGAAAAGTGCCACAAGAAAAGTGACAAGAACTACTTATAGTTGCATTATAAACATTAGTGTGTGTACATCGTAATGGCAGAGAAAAAGTACTGCATCAAAGGTGCTTGCTGTCCTCGTGAAGTAATGACTGCTCCCTCTCACACCGCCACCAGTTCTACCACCAAACTTGACACCAGGTCTCGGTCAAGCTCCCTGCCCTGGGCTGCTATCCCAAAGTTGCCCTACCAGGGGCTGTTAAGACAATATTGAGGTGCAACTCATCCATTTCTTGTGCCGTTCTGTTAGCATGTTCCAGAGATGTTCAACTTAAGAGGAATTAACTCATCTGATTATATATATATATACATATATATATATATATATATATATATATTTCTACTTTCCAAGCTTCTTCCACATAAAACCAATGTCATGAATTGATTGAAACAGCACATGCTGCAAAAGGATTAAAATATCTAAATGCAATTATTAATTCTACACAATTTATAACTGCATTTAGTAGACTTTAGAAGAAAACACTGTTTGCAGACAGGCTAACTCCTCCGAGACAGAACCTCTCTGGAAGGACCGAGGTGCACGCTAAATGTGACTACATCAAGGTGAGGCGAAGTAAAAAAGATTAAGTGGTGCCACCTTCTGGATGTTGTACCATCAGTGAGAGGGGTTGGTTGATAGGGACCAATGGTCCCTTGGGTTGGTCCACATCTTCTGTTCATAACAACAACAATGACATGAGAGGACCTCCATGGGGCAGGTCACCAAATCCTTGAAAACACCTCAAAGACCATATGCAACCTTTGCATAAATCTCATATATTTTATGGGTAAGTAAACAACCTTTGCTTATATTTAATCACAGTATTAACAACTTCTATTAAGTCGTTAAATGGGGAAAATGTAAAAGATAGTTATTAAAACTGCTGATAGCAGGCTTGCTATTTTTGTGAAACTGCATGTGTGACATCATTTTTGTGACACATTTGCTTTACAGCGATCTAGATCGGCAGCTCACAACTTTTTAGTTTGTTTTTCGCAAGATTTAGGTCTTACAAAAGTAAGAAAGAACAAATCAACAATTGGTTTATGAATACCAACAATAGCACCTACTAATGTTACTTTGGATGGCAAAAACAAATCTATTCAAGATATACCAGATTCACACTGCATTAAACATACCCCATAGATCCCAGGGTGAACACAAATTTGGCAAGAATATAACTGTATTCTTGTTGACTCTGGTTTAGGTTTAACTTGTACCCTGGGGTACTATAACATTTAAAAAATTTGCTTTTTCTGATTTTTTTATTTATAAATCGGAAACATAATTATGCAAAGCCTCATTAATTCATTGTTTGAGTGAATTGAGTAGATCATAGTCGCCAATAGTTGACTGACTGAACAACTTTCTGCTGATCAGTCAGCTCGGACTACCTGATAGAAATTAAATTTAGGAGCATACTTATGAAGAATATATATATTGTATTACTTTACCACATTAGTTTACCTAAATAAATATGAGCATGTATGTTATTTTGCTGACTGTCGATCTGTACAAATACACTATTGACAATCTACCTGGCCTTGGCTTTGCACAGACTGAGCAGTTTGTTTTGAAGTGCAGTACACAAAATACCTCTCAATTTACTTGAAAAACTCATACATACTGCAGTGTATTAATGTTATAAAATAACTAAACTTCCTCATACCTCTGCACGGTGACACATTAGCGTGTGACATGTTACACAAGTGCTGGTCCTGTGACACATTAGTGTGTGACAAGTTACACAAGTTACAGGAGTGTGGTCCTGTGACACATTAGCGTGTGACAAGTTACACAAGTGCTGGTCCTGTGACACATTAGCGTGTGACAAGTTACACAAGTTACACAAGTGCTGGTCCTGTGACACATTAGCATGTGACAAGTTACACAAGTTACACGAGTGTGGTCCTGTGACACATTAGCGTGTGACAAGTTACACGAGTGCTGGTCCTGTGACACATTAGCGTGTGACAAGTTACACAAGTTACACGAGTGCTGGTCCTGGGCTATGCATTGTACATTTGCTATTAATAGACCGGGTAGACTTCCTCAAGGATCACCCTTTTGTATGTGGTCCTAACGTGTGGGTGTATTAACTTAAGGTGTCGTTATGTGTTGAGTGCATGGTCCTAAAGTGTTGTTATATGTGGGTGTATGGTCCTGTATGGTCCTAATACCTGGCTATATGTGGGTGTATGGTCCTACTCCTACCTAACCATTGTGCCATTTTGACATCACAGTGCCACATTTACATACATGTACAGTCTGTATTCATAGGCAAAAAACCAACATTTATCATTTCAACTGACACAGGAACCAGGTACAAAAATATAACCTGAAACATGACTTCAGACATTGACTGACCTTGACCTCGACCTTGACCCCGTGGCTCTGGCACTGTCTCCTCCCACTCGTGGTGCTGGTCCCCAGGTTTTGGGGCGTAGCCCTGACTGAGGGAGCCAAACCTGTCATTGACGGGGTCGTAGTCCGCTATAGACCCGATATTTCTTGGAGGGTTCTGCTCAACTGAAGCACCGCACACACCAACATTAACACGTCATGTGACTGCAGTGACCATGGCAACTGTCAGTTGTCATAGTACATTTTTTATGAATTTAGTTAGACATAACTTTTCGGATGTATTGAATACTACTGAGAAGTGTATTATTACTGAGAAGTGTATTGTTACACTTCAGTGTGCATGTTATGGTTGGTCAAGAAATATGTAGCTTCCTACAAACATAGAGGAAGTTATTAAACATAAAAGTAAAATTATGGATTTATTAGACTATTAGAAATAAATTAGATTATAAAATGTATTATATATGTACACACAGATATATAATATATACATATATATATATATATATATATATATATATATATATATATATATATATATATATACACTCATTCCACAGAACAAAAGAAGAAAGCATGCCAGATGAAAACAACATGTGTTACACAACACTCTACCAAAATGAAATCCACCTGAAAACTGGCCACTGACATCATGGTATTTACACAGACAGACAGACAAGACAGACAGACAGACAGACACAGGAGTAGACTGCCAGTGAAGAGTGACACAGACGTAAGACGTGACACGTGCTGTGTGCTCTGGGCCCCGCTGCGTTACCTTTGCCTTCAGAATTGTACATAGTGGAGGAGCTGGCAGTGCGTGCCTGGTAGGGTGACGGCCGGTACTGGTTGTCGTCACCATAGTCAGGCGCGGGCTCATGTGCCGAGTATGACGCGGGGTGGTCGCCTAGAGACACACATGCATACGTCGTGTGCAGCAAACAACATGCATGAAACGGAAGAGAAACGCGTGACGTGTTAGTGAGACACTCATCCACTGAATGCTGGTTCCTTTGCTCCACAACCGTGAATGTGTGCTCCAACTACCAGCGTGCGCATGTACAAATGAAGAATGTCTTGCTTTCTTACAAGTATGAGACTTACGAAAATTAGCCAGAATCCATTAAAAATTATTACGTTTTTTTAAGTTACTAATTACACCAAAGCCAGTTGTGACACTATCTGCAAAATGCCACTGGTGTGTCACCAACGATGATAACTCCCCATCTTCCCTACCCGTCCTCCTCCCACTTCCTCCCAGAGTTGAAGGGAGGACCAGGTGTTGGCCACAAGAGCACACTGTGAACATGTCGCCAGGTCCACCAGGGTTCAGTGGTTGTGTCAACAGTCAACACCAGTCAGCATCCAACAGGAACACACCAAACAGTGGCTCCCTCTAGTGCACTACGCCACTATCTGTTAACTCACTAGAAGACATTCTGTTAGGTGAAAGAAAACCGTTATTATTTCAAACTACAAACCGACAATTTGCCTTTAAATGTCACTTGGCACAACATTCCGGCAGAATGTACTTTACTCAAAGTTTACAAACCATAACCAGATAAGAATTGCATAAACAAATCAAATCTGGTTATGTCAAAAAACCAAAACCACAAAAATAACACTGCAAGCAAAAGTGACAAATGAATCCCATGTTTTCTACTCAAAGTGTTTCTTTTAGTCAGTGATTACTACCACATCGTTTTCACAAAGTTTCAAAAAATTAAGTCAAATGTGAATGTGATAAACTGAGCAAATGGTTGTCATAATATTTGGACAACAGCCAGGATCCACTGTGTACCATGCCACACATGTTAACAACTCAACAACAACTCAACAACAACCTACCATGAGTGTGTCCACCTACTGTAAACCACCTCACTTGTTATTTCTTACGCATGCTATTTAAACTTTATAACATAGAGTGTCATCATATTACACTCTATCAAAAATGTATGCAAATTAAACTTTTCAAGTGGCAGACAGAAATATAGTTACAGGTGTTATAGGATAGTTTGAGGTATTTTCACCTATTTCACCTAAAACACCAATATAAAATATTTAAGAATAAAAAACCTGAATGTGATTAACCAATACAAAATAGTAATGAAACCTGAATGTGACTAAACCTTCCGATTACTTGTAACATGGTGATAAACCAGGGGACAGAAAGTTGACTGTCAGTTAATTCTGACACTGTATCATCACAGCAACATAATTATGTCCTGTTTGTGTTTCATTCGTTTTAATACTGCACTAAACATACCCAGAATCATTACAGAATGTTCCATACAAAAAGTATTTCATTTTATGTAGTAAGACCGAATGGCCTGTTTCTGTGCCACTTCCAATCACAGTTTAAATGTGGGATTGTCAGGCCAGTAATGACAAACACTCACAATTAAACAATAATCAATTTAATGCAGATTACTGGTGCAAATTTGTGTATTATTCATTTCAACATATGTGAATTAGCTCATCAATAGATGCACTTTTTTATTTAAATGTATATTATGGATCACAATTTTGCCACATGTAAAACAAGATGTCCGGTGATTGATCAAATACGAACACCTTCTATTCTCAGGTTTGTATACTACATATAACTACTACTACTGAAAGGTTCTGATTTACAGCAGGTGACACCATCAATGTCATGCCAAGATAAACATATGACTACAGACTCTAACCACAACAGTCCCATGTGCAGAGAACACAAGCACTTACCGGCGTGTACTGCAAACAAGTGAAACTCACATTTAAAACAGAAAAAATATACAAACAGAAAACAAAAGTAACCTTTGAAATGGGTGTTTGTAAACTAAACATAAGCATTTGGCAATAAACAGAACATAAATAAGAATGAAATGCTTCGTAATGCTGCGCAAAACTTATATTGTTGTACACAAAACTACTGGTACTTTGGTGCACTGGTGAAACAACATTTTTAGAAGAAAGTTTCAGGAACAGAAAAATGCTGATTTATTACTCTAATAAATTACTCAAAAAAGTTACAAATTAACAGGTTGTATTTTTAGACACCACCTTACAGAAGGATGGAACTTATTTAATTTAAGAAACCACCTTTACACTGAATGCAGTCTGATAGTACTGAGCAACTGAAGAGCTGAACCAATGCACCATAAACACAACTAGTCCGCCCTGCCCCAGGGAGGGTGTGTGATACGCACCTGTGTCGACGAGGTTCCTGCGAGCCTCCATCTCCGCCTGCTTCATGTGGTGGCCCTGGTACTCCACCTGGCTGATGATGGACGACAGCTGTTTGTGGCGCAGAGTCTCAGGGTCATCCACAACCTGCAGCTTCTTCCCCTTAATGTTGCTCTCAAAGTCCTCATGGTACTTCAGCTGTAGGCACGACATGCACAGATTGGTGCCAGAAGTGGGATATTGGTGTCAGAAGTGGGATTCATGCTTAACATCTACACTGTAGCAGGAAGCACAATAAGAAACTGGAGAAGTAGCTGCATTCTGCCTGCAACCTGTGCTTTCTGCAAAAGATATTGACAACAAAAGAGTAAACTGACTGACATGGGGTTTAAATATTGTCACTTTGGATGTCTACAGGGGGATTCAACAGCAAGCAAACACCAAGAACTCCTGACTGAGTGGAACAGTTTGATGACATGAATTCACATCATACAGCACCAGACAAGGACGGTTTGATGACATCACTTGGCCTGTCTGCACAGGTGCTGCAAAACTCACTGGAAAAAAACATGACAGAAACAACCAAATGCTGTGGAACCCTAACAACCACTCAATAGTACGACCACCTCACAAATGTGACTTCTTTTCCTATTTCCAAAGTATGTCCTATTACCACCGACTTCCTGGACAGTAATTTACGAATGAAGACCTCCTCTAACTAGTTCCATTTGAGCATTAATATTAATACAAAGCCACATTTAGCTAGTTTTACTGCTAAAAGCCACTAGCCATGTGAAACATATCTAACTTGTTTCACTGTAGTTGTAATTTTACATTGTTTTCACCAAAGGGAAAACTGTCATTAGCAGGAGGACTTCTTCATGCTATGTCCTCCACGATAAGCTCGTTAATGTGATGTCCTTATGATGGTCCTTATGATGTACAACGGGCAGTGGCAACTGTAAGTATTAGAAGTGAGACTGCTGCATACAATGCACTAACAGAAGCAAGAACTGCCTCACAACATCCACAGCCAGTGGAGGCTGACACTGCATCTCTAACAACAGCCATCAGTTGAGGTTAATGTTATGACAACATCTGCTAGGCCAGTCACGCTCCAGTGTCTGTGCACTGTGGAGCAGCAAAGATGGGGCTAAGCTAAGAACATTCTCCGACTACTGACACAAACAAGTTATGAGATGTCCGTCCCCTTGTTTAACATTTAGAGAACTGCTACAACCCACTGCCAGTACAGCTAATGACAAATGCAATGAAGCAGGTAGTTACATCATGCCCACACAAGCATCATATTCCTGCAGCAATGCCTCATGCCAACAGCAGTCATTAAATAACAAATAAATAAGCTAACCTTAACATATCAGCACAACAAAACAGACCCATGAACAATATGCAGGTACAACAATGTCTTGGCAAACTAAATCTTCCTTCTAACTTCTAAGTCAAGCAGCCAAGAACCACAGGTTCCACTTCCTAGATGTCCTTAAACAAATGAGGTGACTGCAAGTTCGCAGATGACCCTCCAACCTTGAGCTCCAGAACAAGAATCTTAGACTCTCACTTGGACTTAGAACCAAAATTATCATGATGTTATTGCTGTTATTAGTTGTTATTGCTGTTATTGTTGTTATATTAAGACAAGCAAGGCAAGTCCGCTGAAGAGACTGAACAAAAATGGAACCAGGTGACCAGTGCATCATGGGAAATGTTGCAAACAGCTGCTTATGTCACGATACATATTTACTTAACAGCTGAGACACCTCAGAAACAGTTGGAGATAAACTAACCAGTACGATGACTGACATAGTATATAACAGTATGGACAGTCTTCAGGCCACAGGAGGGTCTTAACTCAGGATATCTCAGTGTGTCTCCTAGTGGTCTACAAAGTGCTCTGTGTGTCACAAGACAACCCCATACGTGCCCCCAAGTGTCACAAGACAACCCCTACATGCCACCACGGTGTCACAAGACAACCCCTACGTGCCACCAAGGTGTCACAAGACAACCCCATACCGGGGACAAGACAACCCTGCCACCAAGTGTCACAAGACAACCCCTACATGCCACCAGGTGTCACAAGACAACCCCTACGTGCCACCAGGTGTCACAAGACAACCCCTACATGCCACCAGGTGTTACAAGACAACCCCTACGTGCCACCAGGTGTCACAAGACAACCCCTACGTGCCACCAGGTGTCACAAGACAACCCCTATGTGCCACCAGGTGTCACAAGACAACCCCTACGTGCCACCAGGTGTCACAAGACAACCCTTATGTGCCACCAGGTGTCACAAGACAACCCCTATGTGCCACCAGTGAACTCCTACCACACCATCTGTGCACCTTTGGTGGAATCCCTATCTTGCACTGCATGACTCAAAATGTGGTGATTTTACCACAATCTCCCATTATGCCAACCCTGAAGTTGAGTGCTTACAAAGTGAACCCAACAGTACTACTATAAACTCTCCACTTAACATGTACAACGGCCAGACCCGATGACCCGTGCTTTGTTAATTTGAGACCATTTCCGTTTTCAAGTTAGACCCAAAGATGACAAACTATGGGTGAATCACGATGTGGCAACCCACTGTTGGGGAGAAAGAGGGTAACTGAGGAGGGAAAGCGGTGGAAGAACCAAGAGGGAACCCAAGCGAGTAAGCATGCGGTGACAACGTGACTACAGAGGGCGCTCTACCAGGCTCCGTTGATCCTGCATTTTCAAATTTCGCTGCATTTCGGCATCGTCTACGACTGGAGTGTATTTGTCCTTCGTTTTCTCAAACTCTTGATGGTAATTTACCTACAAAGCAAACACTTGATACATTGCAGACACGACCAGGGCATTTACCCCAGCAGGCTGCTGTCTCTGCCCTGAAGGAGAGTGCATTATTACCTGGGTCACAGTTTAATTCACCAACTATTTCTAAATCACTCTTACAAACTGTCTAGGTAGTTCTCATATCCATAACTTCAACGATGCAATAATTTTAAGAACATTATAAGTACAAAATAGTATTTATGAGATTGACACTGGAGCTGTTTGTAGATGGTTTGTAAGTAGACCAACTTGTGTTTTGTGTGTTGTGTGTTGTGTGTTGTGTGTCGTGTGTCGTGTGTCGTGTGTCGTGTGTCGTGTGTCGTGTGTCGTGTGTCGTGTGTCGTGTGTCGTGTGTCGTGTTGATGAAATGTTTGAGTGGACAGTTCAAACTGGATCTACCCTATCAAGTAGTGGGCAGTAACAATGAAAACAAAGGCCCCAAGTATATGAAGGACACAATATACCAAACAGGTCTGCACAGAAACACCATTTACTGAAGTGTCAGTCATGTGACAGTTGACCACTGACCAGACTCATCTGTTGCTGATTGGCCAGCACGCGGCGTAGCTCTGGGTCGTCTGCCACCACCGGTGTACTTGCCCTTGTCCTTCTCAAACTCTGCGTGGTACTTGATCTGTGACACATAATGACACATCATGATAACTTTATTTATACATTAAAATCTAAAGTGATCCTTGTCCTCTGTTCAGAAGCATTTACAGTACAATATTTGATGACGTAAATTATAACACATAACTTAGACATTAAAATAATAATACAAGTAAAATATACAGATAAATATAAATAAATATGTATAACTTAAACATTGTTGTAGAGAGCTAAACTAGAAAGACACATGACACATAGGATACATGTGACATGTCACATAGGACAAGTGACACACACGACACAGGCCAGGTGACAGAAAGGATACACATGACATACAGGAGAGGTGACAGACAGGACACACATGACACAGGACACACACGGCTGGTGACAGACAGGACACAAACACCACAGAACAGGTGAGATACATATATGACAGGTAACAAACATGGTACGTATGGCAGAATGCATGAGACAGACAATGGACTAACAGAACACGTAACACGCAGGACACAGGCAGGTGACAGATAGGACTCACATGACACACTGTTATTAGGCCAGGTCATGTGACAGACACGACACAGAGCATGTGACAAACATGTCCCTAGATACATGATACAGCTGTACACACTTCTAAGATATACACCACCCTACAGATAATTATAAAGAAATGACAGATACAAGACACTTCAGGAACTGTTTCATTACTATGAGTATGAGTCAATGATACTGATATGAGTCAATGATACTGAGGCAATAGAGTCGGTGACCAGCAGATATTACCAAATTACTCTCCAAGGTAGTTGGCTGGAGTGTTTCTGACCACTAACTGGACACTCTGCAGCATGCTGTGGTGCATCATATCTGATGAGACAACTTCTGGCATCGTATCGTATTTAGTAGTGCTATGATATACAAAGGTGGGCTAACTGCCGACTACATCCTGGCACTTGCCTGACTCTGTTGTCGTGTGTTCTGGGCGAGTCGCTGCATCTCGGGTGTGTCGGCCACTGCTGTGAACGACGTCTTTGGGTAGTGTCTGTAACACAATACACTTCCACTTACACATAACACAGTGGGTGATGGTAGTGTCTGTAACACAACACTTCCACCTACACATAACACAATGGGTGATGGTAGTGTCTGTAACACAATACACTTCCACTTACACATAACACAGTGGGTGATGGTAGTGTCTGTAATACAACACTTCCACTTACACATAACACAGGGGTGATGGTAGTGTCTGTAATACAACACTTCCACTTACACATAACACAATGGGATGGTGTGCGACAGACAACACTTCCACTTACAATGAACGACAATGGGTATGGTAGTTTTCGAATACAGACAATGTCAACTACACGTAACCGCAGTGACAGGCAGGTGTACTGTAGGATACATGACACACTTCCACTTACGACAAACAACATGTGCAAAGTCCAGATGTCCACTTGTCCCCCGTAAAGATACGAACACACTTCAATCACATGAATGATCAATGAATGATGATGGTAGTGTACTGTAACACAATAGCTACTTCTGCACATTGACACATTACTGAGGCTATGGTGTAGTGTTTGTAACACAACTACTTCGCACCTGACCTGTTGCACCATGGTGTCTGCTGGAGTTGTCTGTAAAAACACTTCAACTGACACTTGCTCATTACGACATAACACATGGGTGTGTGTAGTGTTGGTAATACAACATTCTCCACTTACAGATGAACACAATGGGTATGTGTGTCTGTACATACATTCTATTCACTGTCTACTTTGGTGACACAATGTCTACTTGATGGTCACGCTGTCTACTTGGTGTCACGCAATGCTACATGTGGTACAACAATGTCTACTTGTGTGTCGCAATGTCTACTTGTGTAACACAATGTCTGTGTGCCCATGCTAGTGTTGTCACAATTCTACTGTGTACACTGTCTACTTCTGGACCAATGACTACAATGTGGTGCACAATGTCTACTTGTGTGTCACAATGCACTTGGTGCCACCAATGTCTACTTGGGTGAGTGTAGTGGTCTGCTACTTGTGACACAATTCACTTGGTACACATGTCACATGGGTGAGCGCTAGTGTGGTGACACACAATGTCTACTTGGCACATGTCTACTTGTGGTGTGCAATGTCTACATATGTGCACTACAATGTCTACTTGTGGTGCACGCAATGTCTACTGTGGTGACACTGCAATGTCTACTGTGGTGATGAGTTCTGTCTTCACCATATGTTCACGTACCAATGTTTGTGGTACACGCATTCACTACTACAGCAATGTACTTGTGGTCACATGCTACTGTGTTGACTGCAATGTCTACTTGTGTGCAGCAATGTCTACTTGTGGTGACACGCAATGTTCGTCCAGCCTGTGTGACACGGGCAATGTCTACTTGTGGTGAAACATGCAATGTCTACTTGTGGTGACACGCAATGTCTACTTGTGGTGAGAACTATAGCAATGTCTACTTGCATGGTGTCACGCAATGTCTACTTGTGTAGTGTCACGCAATGTCTACTTGTGGTTAGATGTACTGACACAATGTCTACTTGTGGTCGATGTACCGCAATGTCTATCATGTGGTGTCCGACAGGTCACAATGTACTAAACTTGTGGAATGTTATCACGCAATGTCTACTTGTGTGTCACGAATGTCTACTTGTGGTGACACGCAATGTCTACTTGTGGTGACACGCAATGTCTACTTGTGGTGACACGCAATGTCTACTTCTGGTGACACGCAATGTCTACTTGTGGTGACACGCAATGTCTACTTGCTGGTGACACGCAATGTCTACTTGTGGTGACACGCAATGTCTACTTGTGGTGACACGCAATGTCTACTTGTGGTGCACCAATGTCTACTTGTGGTGACACAATGTCTACTTGTGGTGTCATGCAATGCCTACGTGTGGTGACACACAATGTCTACTTGTGGTGACATGCAATGTCTACTTGTGGTGACATGCAATGTCTATTTGTGGTGACACGCAATGTCTACTTGTGGTGTCACACAATGTCTACCTGTGGTGTCACGCAATGTCTACGTGTGGTGTCACACAATGTCTACCTGTGGTGTCACGCAATGTCTACCTGTGGTGACACGCAATGTCTACTTGTGGTGACATGCAATGTCTACTTGTGGTGACACGCAATGTCTACTTGTGTTGACATGCAATGTCTACTTGTGGTGACACGCAATGTCTACTTGTGGTGACATGCAATGTCTACCTGTGGTGACACGCAATGTCTACTTGTGGTGACATGCAATGTCTACTTGTGGTGACACGCAATGTCTACTTGTGGTGTCACGCAATGTCTACTTGTGGTGTCACACAATGTCCACTTGTGGTGTCACACATAAATGAGTATCTCTGCTACTAGATTTCTCGTTGTTCTGTAGAACATATTTGCAGGGTACAATATGTGTTTGCGTTATTCTATAGCTGTACAGACTGTGTTACCATTGTTGTTAAATGTGCTACAAACAATGGCATACTCACTGCAGACTGGAAAGTGTCATGTCAGTGGTTCTCACTGTACACAAGGTAGCAGCACCATAGCACAATAGTAGTATTCATATTGCCCACTAGATGGAGTCACATGCACCTTCAAGTGCCAACATAGCTCTACCTGTACTTCAAAATAGGCAGGGAGAGGGGGAAGGAATGGTATCTGTTTGGCCAGTGAGTGAGTGAGTGAGTGAGTGAGTGAGTGAGTGAGTGAGTGAGTGAGTGAGTGAGGGAAGGAAGGAAGGAAGGAAGGAGGGGGACAGGGAAGCAAGGAGGGAGGCAGGGAAGCAGGGAGGGAGGCAGGATGATAGATGGTGTCTAGCCAGACAGGGAGGTGGTGTACTACCTGTAAGCATGCAGCCAGGTGAGACAAGGACATAACTGAGCCAGGTGCAACCACTCCCCCTGCCTGCCTCCAACACAGGCTACCCAAGGCTGACAGCCCCATGATGGCAGCCTCAGAGACTGCAGTGATAACAACAGGAGAACACAGGTCTATAAACTACAGTCATCCACGTACACGTGTATGACATGGTGGCCATTTGATTTAATTACTTTTAATCATCACCTAAGCATCAGTTTCCTTCAAACGCCCTCCAACTCCCACTCTGTCCCACCAGTTCCTGTACTTCTGTTTCCTCTTCCGACACATTTCCACACAGTAAGTTCATTAGTAGCCGCATTTCCCTGCCCAAGGCCCTTTCCCTGCCCAGGATCACTTCCCTGCCTGGGGTACTTCCCCATCATCAATTTAGGAGAAACTCTTTAAAGACAAGTAAACATCTAAATGATCACCATTCAACAGTGTTTACATAGACATGGCAACAGATGTCTACAGATGACATAATCTATTGAGGGAGACGAGGGCACTGATTCCTGTCTCCTTCTAACCCTGCGTCCCACAAGCAGGCTAACCTGGTCTCCCAATCTGAGATGTGTGGTGTAGCCCCTTCACTAACAAGGAAGGCAACATTCTTCTGCAAGTTTTCACAACCACACAATGGCATTGTTCCCTTGTTTTTCTTCCCTGCCCCTGGGCCACCTGTACAGCCGAGGTATTTTCCCACCTTCCTGCAGCTGAGACTGTTTGTCTGCTACAAATGTAGCACGTACACTGCTCAAATCAGACCCACACCAACTGGTGTTTAAGTACACCCAACTTGTAGCTGCACTTAATTAACTCAACATTAATTGATATTTGCACTTTGCTATAATAAAATATACAACTTAAACATATAAAAACAAGAGCTTAGTGAACTAAAATGTGGTAAAACCCAAATTATCTATTCTAAATGTACATTATTGTATTTAAGTACATTTATTGCAACATTTGACCTTAATTTCACTCTCAATGCATGCCCTCCTCTCTGTCGGTTAAAGTAATCAGTAGGTTACTGACATTGAGCCAACCCAATTTATGCTAACCAACTTTGAGTGGACCATGTTTCAGTTGAAAAGTAACTGGGATTTGATAAGTCAAATGGGTTGATGTACTGAATGCTACAACGATCCATAATCACTGGACAAAATCCATCAAGTCACCATGTTAAGGACGACATAAGCCAGTTTGAGCTAACCAAATTCTCTTCAGCACAAACTGCATTACCGGGCGAGAAAATGTTGCACCTTCAACAGCCTGTCATGTCCCAAGCAACATCTTAGCATAAATTAAATAAAACAAGCTCAGTCAAACTGGTAATCATACACTATCTTCATATCTCTGAGAAATGTCAGAGCTTCTGATCCAGATGTGTGTGGGATGAAGTTATGCGGGGAATTCAGAGTGTCTGGGCTGTGGGACTATCTCTACCTCACTCAGTACCACTCTCCATTAGTTACTCATCCACAGATATACAATGACTCTAGCAACTGACATGGAGGAAGCCCTACAGACCTGTTGATTTTCACTGACCCAGTTCTGGGGTCACATAAGGTCATGTGTGAGAGCCCAGTCAAAGTGACGCTGATATCATAGTGATCTCTTGTCGCCATAATGATACCGCTAGTCTTCACATTACTTACCCATATCTGGCTATTTTTTACAGAAGCATAATTCGCATAGCAGATGATAGCACTTCTATTAGAAATAGCTGCTGGGAATACCCATATCTACAGATTCCTGAGATGTATGATGCACACATGCTGACACGCATGCACGACGCATGTACGGTTGTATACAACTACACACATCAATGTACAGTTTGTCATTCATGCCAATTATTGTTACACTTGTCACTTGACAAACCAGTTAAGCATTAAAAAAACTTGCACATTGTCACAAAGCTGGTGCATAACAATCAATGTTGTATTAGAAATATGTCAGATGCATTCTGTGATGAACAGATACACAGAATGCAATCTCCCACTGTCACCTTACATCAAGCAACATGGTCACATGACCACCAACATGGTCACATGACGACTACCAACAGTCATTTGATGATTTGATGAATCTGTCTAAAGTTCCTTTTACAAAGGTAAACAATTACACCCGATGTATTTAATACTGTCACGACCAATAATAATTTTGCTTTTTTAAGGTCTACATTTGGGTCATATGCCCATCAGAGGGTGTTACTGTTACATACAGCGAAGGAGTTCCGCAGATTGATTAATAAAACAATACTGATCAAGTAATCCTTCATCTAGAACCAGAAGACATGGCACTTACGCATTGCAGTAGGGTAACTTCTGATAGCCTTTGTAGTTCTTCATGCTGAGCACCATGCCACATTCCCAGCATTTGAAACACGTCTTGTGCCATGTCTACAACAGAAATACCAGTTACACTCACACAGAACACACACAGAACACCCAGCACAAGTCGCAGGCCCATAGCTATGTCAAACTTCCATATGTGATAGAGGCTACATCAATCTACACCCCCATACTATATGCTGACGTTGTGATCCCCATGAAACACTACTAATTTCTGTGACACTTGTTGTAAACCTGTTCATCTGATTTGCCAAACTTAATTACCCCCCCCAGGTACTGTTGCTAATTCAGAGTAATATCAACAATAATTAAAGACAGTTAAATTAATTATCAATAATACAATGTACAATACAGTGTGTGTATATATATATATATATATATATATATATATATAATTATATATATATATATATATATATATATATATATATATATATCTAAAGTTCAACAAGATAATATAATTGTCACTTTTGGTCTGAACCATGCTGTCTTCTACATACTTTGCTAGTAGCCTACCTGGGGTAGTAGTAAAACCTTTGTACCATATTATGAATATGAATTGATGTAGTATTACTTGATTTCTTGAAGAAAAACATTATAGTATCACATATTTACACCAGTGACAGTAAACAGTCCATAACTGTCAACAACAATTAGTGCACCAGTAGTTGACACCTGAGTGCACCAGGCACCACCTCCAAACACAGGCCTCTCAACAGCAACTGGTCCAGGTTCATCACCCCAGTCTCAGTGGGGTCTCTCATTCAAGTTCGTCTCCATTTTTGCAATTATTCTTAGAACACTTAATGAGCGCTGGTTGCGGGAAGGACAACATGACCACTTGACCACTGTCCTAGAGCCTGGACATAATATAGCGATACATCCCACTAACCACAGTACAATCATGAAATTATAGATAATATCCTCAACTGGTCAGGTGATGGACAGATATAGTATTAATAATGCCTGAGATGGCTGTGTGAGATAGGAGCCTACAGAGGCAGGGACCTCACCCACACCACAGCTCTACAAACACAGGCCACTACAGGCCACTGCAGGCCAGTACAGGGCAGTACAGGGCAGTCATAAAACAAATAACTCCAGAACAGTCAACAGGCCAGCAACACTTTAGGCAGTAAACACACTGTCATACAATATCATGTTTCATAATTTGTCCTGCAATTTGATACACTGTGGCCACTTTGAAACACCAGAGCAACATTCAAGGCTTTTCAGAAGAAATATGCAGACAAGAGCTCCCAACACAAAGTCGGGAAACTAAAGTGAGCTGACTACTTTTTCTTCAATATTTATGTCACTGTTGTACAGTAGAACCTCATTGCTAGGGAACTAAGGTAAGTGTATAACTCTGCACCACACCGTGACACTTTCACACACGCTCAGCCATTTGAATATAGGATGTTTTCAGTGACTACATGCTAAATTGGTAAACAGCTATATAATCTATAACGTGTGCACATGTGATGATATTAAACCAAACCACCAGTTGCCTTCTCCTAGACCTATTAACACAAGCCTGCGTGTACAACACAGCAAGGTTGTAAACAAATGATAAGTGAACACAAAACAAGTGCTGGCTGCCTCCTCGACCACTGACAGGCCTGGCCTGCACAGCCTGCCTGTAGTCCACTCTAGCAGTGATAACAACATTTGTCAATGGTGACTACTATATAGATTGTAGAAGAATCCCACTGAACTGTTGGGCTGTGGATAAGACAACCACCAGCCTGGCATGTGGCTGTGAGTCTCCCAGGGAGTGTGGCAGATCTCTGCCTGAGCTGGGGGCCAGGGGAGTCATGTCTGCCTGCAGTCTAGGTGTGGGAGCCGAGACATGCCAGCAATCACGTCTTGTATGTGGCTGTTTACCTGATTGTGTCATGTAAGGCATGATGTCAATCATGTCATCCATCAAAGTCCTGGAATCAGCAGATTTATCTGTCTGGATTCACAGGCTGATCCGTCTGAATATAGCAGGCTGATCTGTTTGGAGTCACAGGCTGATCCACTTGAATTTAGCAGTCTTACCAGGCTGACAATCCTTGTACATGAAGTTATGAACTAGAGCTGCGTCGTCACGACAACAAATATATGTAAACACACCAGTCAGTGTTGACTGTAATGAATAACTTTACTTTTGAAGAAAAAAATCCAACCTTAAAGCATAAAAACTGCAGGAACCAATGAAATAAACAAAAAAGCTATTTTTAGTCATTTAATGTACAAAACAAACAGACATTGGAAATGTGACTTTGTCCAAGTTTACATCACTTGACAGAGATCAAAGTTTAACCAGCCAGGCACTCACACGTTCACACATGTCCCTGGCCCTCTCTAACTGTCCTCGTCGCCTTATGTACTCAAAATAAAGTCTCAAATACTGAACAACTTCACTGGAAAACACCAAAACAATATTTGGTTCTATGTGCAATGCAACAACAAGGTCAACATAACTTGTAATACAGTGGTTTGAAAATTCTTTTTATTCTAGCACAAATGTACGCATCAGGAATCATCTTATTACTCAGCTTACAAATAATTTCATTTTCATTTTGTTAATGCCAGCCTCTGGGGTAAAACCGTAATGGTCCACAACACAGATGAATCCTCTCCTCAAGTGTAACTCCTCTGGTTCTAGTCCTACAGGTTCCTTCAGTCAACACAATTAAGCTATAACAATGTTACTCTACTGAAGACTGACTGGACTACTGGCCTGGTAGTGGCTGCTCTGATTGCCACAACATTGTTTTGGATGACATAGAGCTCAAGTCAACAAGTACCCGTGGGTAGTAATAAATAACTGACAAGGAGCAATAAATAAGTAAAAAGTGTAAATAAATGTCTATGGTAGTGGTATGGCCAACAATTGTTAGCATACTGCATTACAGTGTATGGATATGACAGGTAATTAATTGTGGGACACCTAGGTTGTAGGACACAGTATGTGTGCATGTTTGCATGGTTCCATGCATGACACCTACAACTCACTGGACAAGTGACCTCACTTACATCATGGCCAGGCATTCTCAAGACACAATGCAGAAAGAATCCATAAAAGTTAAAAATAAACACTTGAGTATTGAAGCATCACGACAAAATATATTTTAAGATCAGCATATGAGTCAGCCAGGAAGACATCATCTGTCACCAGACACAACACAGAGGTGAAGGCTTGGCCTCATCATACACCAACGTAAACAAACTGTCCCATTCTTAGGCCACACCTCCTACATCATCACATGCTTCACCATGACACAAACAATGTAGGTAGGAACATGTCAACACGCAATGACAAGTCTTCACTGCCCTATGGGCTGACTGACTGGTACGATGGTTTTACCACAATTGTTTTGCAATAGGCACAACTTTTATTAATCTCAAAACGTGCACACTGACTTCAAATTTAGACCACAGATTGGTAAATTTCTCCAAATATGTTGTAAATACTCAATCGAACATTTAAAAAAATTGGTTGACTGCTGCATCTCCAAGGTCGAGTTATGCAGCAGGCAGACATATACACAGAATAGAAATACGAAGGTAACATTGACATTCCTTCTGACAGGTGTGTCAAAGTAACACAACAATGACAGGCTGGTGTGTTGGAGCCACACAACAATGACAGGTGTGTAACAGTCATGCAGTGTGTTAGAAACAATGTTTTTCAACATACCAAATCAACACTGCTTAAAATATTTACAAATTCTTCAAGATAGTGAACTACATAAGAAACCAACGAACTATGAAAGAACTCTGAATGTTATGAAAGGATTATAGAGTCACTCAGTACCAATACAAGAATGTTATCAAAGGATTACAGAGTCACTCAGTACCAATACAAGAAAGGTTAAATAGTTTAACCAATTTCAAGATTGTGACCTAGAAATCGATCAACTGTGAAAAACACTGAGTACTAGGGATACGATCAAAGGATTATAAAAAAATTATCCACTGAGTGCCAGTGCAAGTGAGGTGAGAAAACAGTTGTGTGGGGCAGGGGATTAACTTAGGTAGACACGCCTTCAATGGAGCAGGCAACTCATGCAGACACATTCACTTCACATGTATCACTCCAGTCTTGTGTCTTATTGTTCTTCTAACTTCACCTTCATCTTCATGCACCTTTAGCATTGCACTGGCTGTATGGAGTATATGAACAAACAACGAAGAACGAAGAACTGTATTCTCACTGTGCCTGTGGTGAGACACAAAGACTGTTGTGTTGATGGAGGAGTCACCCCTTAAATATGAAGTTCTGTTGCCACATCTGACATCAACTGCTGACTAGGGTCAAATGTCTGTGTGCTATCCACAGAATAGTTGACACATAGTAAGTATTAAGTAATGTCATTTGTCCTGTACTATGCAACAAGGCTGGTTCTACACTATACAGTTTATGGCTGACTTATCTTCAAGGCTAGACTGGCATGCTGCCAACCACAGTAAATAACTAAATATGCCACAGATCTAGGAAAGTCCCCTTTGATATTGACATTGGCCTCTGTACAGCTGTAAGAGCCAGGTGTTTACACTAAGGTCTTTGCCTTGCAGCTTGCCTCTGTGCCCTGTACATAGATACAAGTCTGTGGCCCTGTATCATACACAGTCTACGTCATGTCTCTAACCTACTCTGCCTCCTGTCCACTGGCCACTGGACCATGTTTACAGGCAGCTTGAACTACACCATACATTTTTAATCTACTTAGATAAGAACATAAATAAGAACAAGATTTATTATTATTTCCCTAGGAAGTTCCCATGACAGACATACAACAATTGTGATCCCACAACTCTCATAACTGTAAATATTAATAATAACTACACACTATCAATGGAAAATATTCTATTAGTATAAATACAAGTGTTTGAAATTGAAACTAACATTTTCTGAACTCTTGTCATGTCAATGATTACTCAGCATTAGTGGAACTATGTGAGTAATGACCTGTTGATGTGTGTGTAGTTGCCTCTGTAGTCTACAGCTCACGTGTCACGCATTCAAATACTGCCTATCACCGAGCTACATAAAAAGCCTGATATGGTATTTAGCCAGCAGTAGCACTACGCTGGCAGCAAGCAAGAATGTGGCTGGGCTCAGGCAGCAATAAAACATCATTCCATGTGCGCTTCCTGTGTGTAAAACACACAGGAAATTTATTGGAATTCAGATGTAGAGATAATGCAGAAATATGTTAACAATTTGAGTGGTGTACTACGTTACGCCAGGTGGTGCCATCTATCAACAAGTTTACATATCAGCAATTACCAATTTTCAAAACAGTTTCACAATGTTCACCAGTCTGGCTAACTGGTACATCTCGTGTCATACACCACATGTAATCAGCTATCATTCGAGACACAAATACGACCACAGGAGGGTACCACGGTGGTCGCATTTGTTTCCTTGCATGTGACAATTTACAAAAGACGATAACATCTAGTAACAACACAGACATGTGTACATTTTTACATCACATAATTCAGGCATCTAGGTATGCTCAATGTGTTTAAAAGGTTGAATGTTGGCAACACCGATTTTGTTCAGTTGCCAAATATTGACCCATGTAGCAAAAGATACTTGTGACTTATAAGTTATATCCGTGATAGAAGTACACCCTGCATATGTTATTCTCATCTGCCAAAGTCTTTCACCAGCTGGTGGAGGTCACTGACCCCAGTAAAGGTGAGGGTTCTACCCACTAGGCTACATGAGTATGTTCACTGCCTCCCCCCCCAGTCCTGATACATGAGATCTCTCTGCTACTGATACAGCTTGCTCTGATCTGCTCCAGGGAACAGACTTGACCCAGATCCAGACACTGACCTGCTGAGGACCTTCCTGTGGCCACTGGCCACTGTCCAGCCCTGCAGATACCTTATCATGGCCCTTTCTGGGGGTATCAAGCAAAACAACCCTGCTGATTGCGTTCATTAAATAGCTCAAGTTAATAGCTTTGCTGTCACACATATTTGTTTTCCCAAATGTTCCAAAAGATAGTAAGTGCTAACCGGTAATGAAACAGTATTTCCTGGAATTATAGCACAAGTCTGCCCAACTTGTGTAGATTTGTTTAGATCTATCAACTAAATAAAGTGTATGTACAACTGCCTTGAAGCAAACAGACCAATGGAACATATTTTTTCAAATAAAACAACATTTTGAAATTTATAAAACTTAATTTCACCTTTGCTTATAATAATGTAGAATTACTGTGCCCAATTCTAGCACTGGTTCCAATGATGGCACATTAGTGGTTGGCCCAGCGTAGACCTGACAGATTCCTGTATTGACAGGACAGAGGAAACATTGCTACAGGCCAGTGTACATAACGTACATTATAGTGAGTTGTGTGAAGATATGTGGCCTTGTGACAAGTCAGATCTACAGATACACCAGCCACAGTCTGTACAGTGTCTGAAGAATGCATCAATAGACCCACATAGTGGGTGCAGCAGTGATAGTAACCTGAAGGACCTCTAGCTATAGACTCTTACAACTGCTGCGTGCTGCCTCACCCAAGTCTCAGACAGTGTCCTCGTGTGTGTGTGTGTGTCTGTGTGTAGCATGTACAGTATCAAGCTGTGATTGTGCCTGGTGTACTACATAGTCTGTCTGGGTGCAGCTGGGTGTTTATCTCTGTGTCATCATGCTATTATAATGAAACACCTTGCTCAATAAAAAAGTATTATACACACTGTATCACAAAAATAAAACTAGTTGGCCTTGTGACCCAGATGTCACCCATAAATAAGTCTATGAAGCTCTCAACCAACTCAAAAGAAGTCACAGAGATAACACTAAAACGATAAAAAGCACTGAACCATTCAATGTGTCATACAATTTGTGTTGCCTATGTATTGTCCATTATGTATACACACACGACAAGCATCAAAGCAACAGTAATCAAACTAAATCACCAGTATTTTGTCACAGCAAGCACAGTATAGTTACACAGCGATGCAGATAGTGTCTGTGATATGCACACTGAATGCATGTTGCCATACATATATATTTTATGCATCACTTTATTACAACAAATTCACATACATTTTAACTATTTGCATTTGTCAGCATACATGTATAATTATTATGGATTCTTTTAGCAGCAGCAAGTTACTGCCCAAATGCATCATTCTCTGTCAGAGTCGTGAACTGAAAGTGAAATACTTCATGGTAGATGTCATCCCAGCAATAATACAACTTCATGTTAAATCTATGTGACTATGACACACTGCAAATTACAGAATACGTGCTGGCAAACATTTCACAAGTTAAGAAATGTGACCAAAAAAAAAACATCCTTAATTAAAGGTAAATGTAAGAGTACCTGAAGTCCATGCGCTGTATTGCATTCACATTTCAGAATTCACTCCAAAAGCATGAACATTTTGCTACATTCTAACAATATACTCACATAGCTTTATGTAGAGACCCGTCCACCCGTCATTTGGACGGGTAAAAACAAATATGGACGGGTAAAAATATGGTGGATGGGTAAAAAAAATGAAGGAGCAAAAAAAGTCTTCCAAAACCATAGATATTGTTAGTTTGCCTTGAAAGTGAGTGAAAATGGTGTCACATGTGTGTTTGTAGTCCATTTCAGGTCATCAGACACATTTAAAAGTTTGTAAACTGGCTTAACAGTTCAAATCCACGTGTCCACCAAAACATGTGTGACTGGCAATAATTTTATCCTGCATAAAGCCCTGTGTGCTCAGGTCAACCACCAGCATTAGGCTCAGTAAAAATAGAACATTTCAGAATATATTGGATTCGAACTTCTAGTTTCTTGATTTGTTTCGCTAGATTCTTTGATGAGTTTAACCTTATACAACAAGACATCTATATATGGATATTGAGGTTTTTTCACAGGATACTGTCCACTTCACACAAAACATGTACACATATGGCCTTTAATTAAGTTTCTTACATAGTTCCATTGGACATAGATTTTTTTCACCTAACAAGGAATGACACATTGTTTAGAGATGAACATCAATTGTCTTGGATTGTTTCACTGGACACTGTTTACGTCACAAAACAAGACATTTCTACAGATCTATGCTCATCAAGTATCTTGTGATGTAAATGTGTCTACTATTTTAGAACAGTTAACACTGCAAAAACATAAACTTTTGTGGTAGTGATGGTACTAGTGTAAATGCCATTCACCAGCCAGTGGTGATGTTGGAGCAGCCCTTGCTGTGCCTGGCTCACCTCATCACCTCATCACCACATCCTCTGGGGAACATGGCAAACTTAGGCGGCAAAAAGTGCAAGATTTACAAGTACATTGTGACCCCTGACTACAAGGTGACAGAGGCACTTGTGTTCCCACTGGTAGACCCAGCGCTGGTGGTAGCTGGGTCTACATGTAAAAGCGGCACATGCCACTGAATGATCCTATAAGTGTAAGTCCTGAAGCTATGCTTTTGCCAGGTCTACAAGTTCAGCTCTAAGCAAGTAAGTAAGTCTATTACTGGCCACCATCCAAGTCTTCCATTAATGTGGCTTCATGCTACCAACGTCCTACTGACATGAGACAACTTTGCAAAAACAATGTTTACAAGGACTAGTACATTGTATTTCCTTACAAAATATTTAACCTTCAGTTTTACTTGCTAATCACCTTTTCTGGAGACAGATGTTTTCTGTTTCAAAGAAAATCAAAAAAATTCAATCCTCATATGCCAAATGCTAATAAGGCAAAGAAGAGAAGTGTTTAATATGTGTGTCAATAAAGGGGGTGCCTTGTAGAGGGGTTGCAAAAAGAATGGTGTCGAGTTGAGGGTGGACAAGAGGCAGGTGTACACAGAGGCACCTGTCTTCTCTACTCACTTATCACTACAGCTGTTTCCAAATCAGTCAAGTTAAAGGTGACCAGGTGGACACACTGAACCAGCACCTGCTACGTGACAATGTGATGTCATTGTAGTACTAGCAAATACCTGCTCAGTATGGAGTATTGAAGACAACTTGTTAAAAAGGTTAACTACTTCTGTGCTGTAACCCGTCAACTATTAGCAGGGGAAGAAGTATTTAAAAGGGCAGGATTAAAAAAGTTTAACACAGAATTTATTAAAGTATGTAAATTCTGTTGTAATGTAGCACAACTTTGGTTGATAGATTCAGACTTTTACTTTAAACTTATAAAACCCAGAGGACAGTATAGAGTTTACTGGGGCCCACACATTGGGGTTTTACTTGACAGGTGAAGTGACTCATAACTTCAATAGTCTTACCAACACATTAATCAGCCACCTGACAGAGGACACACCTGACAGAGGACACCTGTCACAGTTCCTGGAGCCCATCAAAGCTGCCCTACTTGTGTCTGTGGTGGAGAGACACAACAAAGAGAGCTCCCAGAAGACAGCCATTTATAGTACTGGGTCAGCAGACACATACAGGCAGACGTTACATGGGCAGCCACATTTCTCACACAACCAGACTCATGTACGGGCAGATGGAGACGTCAGGTGCCACTTGTACAGGGCCCTGGCTCACACAACACCTGCCTCAGACCAGCTCCACACGGTCACCCTCCATACACCTGCTCCACACACCTGCTCCAGACACATGTCTTCCACCAGTGTTCTGCTCCAGACTTCTGATCTATACACCTGCTCCTGATACACCAGCTTAATATTATAACTGATTTAAACATACATAACAAATTATGTCTTCTTCACCAGCTAGCCACCACCACCAGCCAGCACTCCACTATCTAGACAAGCACTAGCTTGAGTGTTTTGACAAGTACTGACTCCAGTTTTTCAGACAAACACTGACTCCAGTCATTGAGACAAACACTGACTCCAGTCATTGAGACAAACACTGACTCCAGTCATTGAGAGAAACACTGACTCCAGTCATTGAGAGAAACACTGACTCCAGTCATTGAGAGAAACACTGACTCCAGTCATTGAGACAAACACTGACTCCAGTCATTGAGACAAACACTGACTCCAGTCATTGAGACAAACACTGACTCCAGTCATTGAGACAAACACTGGCTCCAGTCATTGAGACAAACACTGACTCCAGTCATTGAGACAAACACTTACTCCAGTCATTAAGACAAACACTGACTCCAGTCATTGAGACAAACACTTGACTCCAGTCTCTCAGACAAACAGTGACTCCAGTCTCTCAGACAAACAGTGACTCCAGTCTCTCAGACAAACACTGACTAGTCTGCCCACTTTTAGACAAGCACCGACTCCAGTCTCTGAGACAAACACTGACTCTAAGTCTCTAGACAAATGCCATCTCCAATTTCTGAGACAAACACAGACTCTAGTCTCTGAGACCTCTGTGCTCTCATGGTGCTCTGATTGCACTCTGTCTGTGGTGCATTATCTGTCACTGGCATCCACAAGTCTTTGTCAATCTTCTGGTCAACTGAGTAGAGATAAATGATAACAAGAGAATATCAAAGAGATATAACAATAGCAACATTATCTTACTACATGCGTACCCCAGGGCCATTCTGTAGTAGGACTATTGAATGTGGCTCCCAGGCCAGCAGATGGCTTATTCCAACCACTGACCATGTCCAAATATCATTATTTTTGTGCTATAATACATTTAAAAACTAATTTGGTATCAACAAGTAGGACTCATCCCACCACCCATGCCAGTTTATCTTGTGATTCACTCATTCAAAATGTAATACATATTGGTCATTACATACGGTAGTACCCAGCACGGAAATATCAATTAGTACAGTATGTGTTAGGATGTATCCAGTATCCAGAAACTATCCACAGTGTGGATCCACCCACAGTGCACAGTAACAGTCTGTCACTCAACATATCACTCCCCCTACCAGTGTGGTAGTCTACCCATAGTCCACTTGTTGTGGGATATTGGACCATTCTACAGGTGAATACACAATCATTTTACCAGGGTATTAACACTTGATGTGTATTTACTGTCACCAAACAAATGCTGCTGCCCTTTCATAGAGAACAGCTTCTGTAGATAAGCTAAATGCAAGTTACATAGAGAATAGAGATGGTGTTAAATTTACAACTCACAATGTGATAATCATCAACATTGTATGCAATAAGCAGGCAGCACTTGGGTAGCTCACATGACAAACATGATGGATCACTTATAAACAAACTGGTGAAATGCCAGAAGCTCCAAGTAGCTAAGAAGCAAAACATGAAGTTGGTGGCTGTACAATGCTGGAGTGTGTAACATTACAATTTATACATGATATTTGCAATGATATCAGAACAGTCTGTGCACATAGAAACTTGTAGTAGTTATTTTCGTTGCAAACTTCAACCAATCATAGAAAACACATAATGATTAACATTTTAGTAAAGAGTGGAGCAGATATACAGCTAGTGTAGAAGTAGAGTATAACATCTGGGACATGTCTTCCATTATTAGGTGAAGAGGCAGTCTGCACCAACACAAACCTCCCACCCTCACAGGAAACCATCCATCTCTTGTTTACGCAGTCAAAAACAGAGGGGACAAAACCTGCTTTGACAGAAGTCAGTCTGGAGGTCACTTGTACTGCATCCTGCCTTGGTTCCTGGTCAAGGTCCAAGCACTAACCCTGTCCACCTAAGTTTGTTGACAGACAATCCTTCCTAGGCATAGGATGCTGACCCTTACTAGAGTGTTACTTGGTCAGATCCTGTGGTTACCAACCAGTAATATATTACCAGCAGCCAGCATCATAGTGAAATATTGCTTCTTAGTAAATTTTCATTACCAAGCTGCATGCAAAACCTTTGAACTTAATTTTTTTTAGAAAATTTCAAAACTAGTTTGTGGTCTGTAAAATGTACTGTTTACTTACTTAAATTTAAAACATTCAAATATATTATCAACATCCATCTCAATACTTAACAGAACATCATCAGATCAGTTCTAATAAGTTAAACGCAAAACAACAACAACTCATATATAATGTAAACATTTCAAAAAAATTAATAAACCATATTGAGTAGTTTACACCCAGAAAATAAGTAACACTCAGGAAGTAGACCTAGAAAAAGTGCACCGTAGGCCTTGCAGGACTTGTTGTCATAGCTAATAAGTTACGCCAAAATAATGACCACATTAAATGCCTGATAATTAATACGCGACTCCATGATACACTCAGATACAAATGATAGTAACTGGTGATAGAAAGAACATTTCTACATGTCTAGCACTAATAATGGCAGCCCCTCACAAATGCAGTCCACAAGTAGTTTATTTGTACTCAGCTATATCTGCATTACAGTTATCATGTTCCTACAGTGGCAATGCCATTAGTGCGGCTCCATCAGTGACTATCAGAAACTGTCACAGGTTGAGGAAAGTACATTGCACTAACTGCAGCCTCACTTGATATGTTCCACACTGATTACTACAAGGGTACTCTACGGTCTCTACCTTACTTGGCCACTGGCAGTATTAGTGTCCCAAGAATATCTTGTGACCTCAGTTGACCTCTAGTAATATGAGTTATAATTGTGTATCTTCTATAGATGTACTTGATGCATCAGCTGGCTTACTACATGTTCCTTGGCATAATCATCTTGACAATTAACATCACTATGTGTCCCTGGAAGTACTTGTGACTTCCATTGACCAATGGGCACAGGCATTACTAGATACCAATGGGCACAGGCATTACTAGATACCAATGGGCACAGGCATTACTAGATACCAATGGGCACAGGCATTACTAGATACCAATGGGCACAGGCATTACTAGATACCAATGGGCACAGGCATTACTAGATACCAATGGGCACAGGCATTACTAGATGTATCTTGTCCCTAGGAAGTATGTTTGTCTGTTTACTACATGTTCTTGCAAGTACAGACCTTGGTCAAGTACTGACACTCTAGCAATATGATTGAGAAGTACGTTAGTACCCATGGGCCCCAACATCAAGTGACTACTTGGGGGTAGTAAGTATTACCACATGCCAGCATTACTAGATGCTCCTTTGAGTACTTACAACATGAATGACCTCAGTCACCAGTACAACCCCTATACTATAGCCAGGAGTCCAACTGTAACTCAACTTTAGCACACAAAACGTAAGTGAATATTTTGTAAACATGGTCAATAGTAAAACAAATATCAACTGGAGACATTGGCATACAATTCCCTGATTATGAAAGGAATTTAAAAAGGAGCAACAATCTTCACTACCAGTTAGTGGTCAGACAGACTGGTCAAATAATAAACATGCCCACTGCTCAAATGTATGGCCACATCTAGTTGATAGAACTGCACTGGGGTTATAAGCTGCTAACTGTAATCAAAATCAACGTCTACGCACTGCCACTTATAACGGGTGTGGCAGTATTAAATGTCTGTAAAAAATGACCACACAAATTCTAAACTAATTTTAGACCAGTAAATATAAAACACTCATTTTGTATGTGTTGTTACTTATTAGTCTGGTACATTAATAGTACCAGTCAGTAATTTTTATTAATATTTGTTTTACAGTTATTTAAAAGAATCCTGCTGGGTCTCACAGTCTTAGCCAGACAACAACACTTGCTGCGAATCTCCACAACACTTCCACAGACCACATTGTTGTAGTCTACAAGTAACATGGACCCTCAAATGAGAAATAAATTCAGACATGTTACCTAAAACCAAAACTGGTTCATTTGTACATTCTGTGAAAGTCAGAACTGTTTTTATTCACACCTGGCTGTATCTGACAAGGTAAGGCTCCTAGCACCTACACAAGAACGCTATCTAGTCTTTGGTGTGAAGGATGTGAGTCTCACAGCAGGTACCCATTAGAGAGCCCTGACTGCTGGCAGACACAACCCAACAATGAACCCAGCCAGGCTACAGTCTCAACTCCAAATATGGCCGTGCAACACCTGGAAGCGATTGTCACCCCTCAGGCGATTCACAGTTATTCAATGCTGCGCATATTTGCTGCCAATTTGTGGCCCCTCCACAGACAAGACCCTGGAATGCCACATGAGACTGGGTCTACTTTGAAGACAGCTACAGTTGCATGTTGATGCTGTTGAGGGGGGTTTGTTAGTTCCCGGGGAAACATATGGGGCCAGAAACTGGGTGTGAATTCTTAGAATACACAAAAATACTGTTATTGTTGATATTATTGTTTCGTGTTGTGTTTGGCTCACTGAAAAGCGGATTAAGCATGAAGTGTACTATTTACAGGTATAGAGAGTAAGTAAGTACGCATGTGGTGATGACCACTGATAATCCTAATAGAACCATTGCAAATTGCAAAGCAGGTCAAAAAGGATGATCACATAAAAATATGTGTTTACAAAGTGAGGACATTTGTACTCAGACATACTAGTGTAATTGACAGGAATAAGTGTATTTAGTCAAGATAAGATAATATACACTGATATCATTAGCATGTTAACAAAACTATCATTTGCAGTGTTTCTGACTTGTGAATGTATGTACATACATGATAAAGTAAATACTGTTTTTGAGACAATAAATCTGCAATGTAACTAACCTTTAACAGACTATAAATATATATTAGTTAATTCTTAAATTACTTAGTAAATTTTAGTTACACAGGCTATCTCTGCAGTTAGCAAAGGAAAGGAAAGAAATGTGTTGTTTCAGTCATAGGTTCAACATGATGCAGGTGTCTTTGTGAAACTCTTCCAACACCTACTGTACCACTCCTTTTGACAGAATGTGCAGTAAATCAGGGAGAACTAAGAACCGACATGTATAGTTGTATAAATGACTGCATTTCTTGTTGATATCATTGTGCAGCACAATCAGTTGAATGTACAACACAAATGATGAGAACATCTAATTAAGACTCTACTATTTTGTTACTTCCAGTTCAGTTCTACTTTTGTCATCAAGAATTTGCTAACACGGATGACAACTGCAGAACATCAGGTACATGCAACTCAGCAGTCCTGGAAAACAAGCCAACTAGAATGGCCATTCATTGGGATGTTGAGATGGGAGTTTGAAGTCTCACACATCACATGATCATAACACTCACAGTTGCTCTTTAATATTGCAGTCCAATCCAGATGGAACTAGACAATGGGGCAGAATTTGTATACAAAGTTCAACAGACTGCATTGTGCGGTTTGTGCCACTGTGAAATCAAAGCAACATTTAACGAGATGTCACCTGAGTTCTTATCCACCCGTTACACTGGCCGATGTACAAATTTATTAAACAGATCAACAAGTTTATTACAGGTATGTCTCTTTGATGAATGTCTATGTTACTTTTAGTGTATTCTGTGTATTTTGCCGCGTCTCCAACCAGGGCTTCATGCAGGACCAAAATATTGCCAGTCACACATGTTTTGGTGGACAAATGGGTGTTAACTGTTAAGCCAGTTTACAAACTTTAAAATGTGTCTGATGACATGAAATGGATTACAAAATAACATGTGACACCATTTACCCTCACTTCTAAGGCACAACTGACAATATCTATGGTTTGGGAACACTTTTTGTGCTCCTTTTTTACCCGTCTACAATGGTTTTTACCCATCCAAATGACGGGTCTCTGCATAAAGCTGTCTTCAATCCATAGAGTAATGTTCACTGCCTTGACATTTCAATTGAATATTCTTAGCCTGGTGTTACGACAACAAATGCCTGCACAGAATCCTACACCTGAAGTGGTCTGACAAGGTATCTCTAGAATTGGACCAAACAACTACCCATAGAAAATTAAATAAAAAAGAGAAAATGGTGGTGGATAGAACAAACGCTTAGGAATTCTCCATCACCTGTCAAGCCATCACATGGAACCCCCCAGGGAACAGGAAAAGAAGGCCACAGAACACCTGGCAAAGAGAGACGGAAAGAGAAACAAAGGAGATGGATACACTAGGAGAGAGGATGGCCACAAACAGACAACACTTGGCATTCCTTGGTCGATGGCCTATACTCCCAGCTAGCAGGCATAAGTAAGGAAGTATGTAATGTCCTTTTGGGATTAGGCATAGTTACCTTTTTATCCCTTGAAAATAAGCTTTGTGAAATTTAAGACGTTAATTAGGCTAACCAATGGTCACTTGCATGATGCACAGAGACTCACTGGAAGAGGTCTGCAGAACAATTGGGCACTTCGTGGTGAAGCAACATGGATCATGAATGCGTATTTGTTGTCAAAACTCAACTGATAAAAACATCTTAACGACTGATAACGATGAATCATTATTTACCCACTGACAAAATGAACAAATTTAATTTCAACATTTTGCCAGACCCTGGACGAGGCCTATTCTACTGCCACTATTTTTGGTGTTCCAAACTGTTTAGGACATTGCTTTAGCTTTTGGGTTATTTTAGCATGCTGACTGAAAGAGTCTGCCTTCTTAGTTATTTTATATAAATAAAACTGGATACAACTACAAGTAAACAAGTTGCTAATCAGTTGCTGGACGTACCACGCCCGCACCCATGACCTATCTTCCTACGGCGCAAAAACGTAGACAAAAATGTATTCATTTGGGTCGTTGACCTATTTAGCTGTCGATGATTGACAGGCGACGGGATAGGCCGGTTGATGGACGTTGACAACGTTCAATGCTGGCGCAACGCGAGCAACGTCCAAGCAGATGGTTGCAACTTCACAGTAGGCACGACAATGTCAACAGTCAAACAGAGTCGGTCAATATTCAACACAATGCCTAAACGAAATGCTAACAGAGCGAATCAACAAAACGCATCTTACCTTGTCTAAACAACTCAACAGTTCCGTCGGGTACACAGTCTTTTCGCAACGCGCGCATACTTTCGCCATCTCGAAAATATCGCAAAATCGCTCAACTGACTGCAGTGGTTGGACGCCGCGAAATCAGTAGCGTCTCTCCCCCTCGCCAGTTACAGTAAATCCGTTGTACGAAATATGCAGTCAGCAGGCAGACGTTACATGACCGACGAGTCTACGGAAACCAACAGTTCTACGCGCGGTTCAACGTGAGAAGTTCGGCTCAGCGGCGCTTCGAGCCAAAGCTGTCCTTCTGCACACGGCACGCAAGCATTCTGGAGGGAATGCCATTTATAGAATCTCCCGAATATCGCCCACAGCCGCGCCTGTGCAAAATTATCGAGTCACGGGTCAAATAATTGTAGTACAGTCAGCCCATTCCCAAGCTGATGTATGAAATAGTAGTGTACCGTCATAATAACATTTACGTGGATACACTAGTGTTGATAACATTTCTATATTATATTTTAGTGATTGTTTTTATGACTCCGACTCTTGCCTCTGCGTTGGACAGTTCAGTTGGGCTCAGCCGGCCGGCCCAGTACTAGGCTGAGTAGCCAATGCTAGCGTAGCACTATGCCTAGTACTAGTAGTAACTAACTATAACTATGTTGCAAAGACAGTGGCCAAGATAAGTCTTACTTAGTCTTAGGTTTACCTACATCGATTGTATATATAACAGCTAAAAAGTATGGCAATTTTGGCACAGCGGTGTGTAGCATACGCTTCATACTGGGGCTGAATCACTCACTGACACTGACTCAGACAGTCAACTGAAATGCAGTTGAAAACTATTATAACTTTATAGCTTGTCAAAATATATTTGTAAAACAATTTATTCTACTTTTTTAGCTAGTTTTTCCATTCAAATGTCTTCGAGGCCCAGTAAATCACGATGGAAGTGTAGGCCTACCTTTAACGTACCTTTATTATTTTTTTATGAAACCTCTTAGTGACCGAGCTATTTTTATTTTGTTAAGTATTTATACAAGTTAACTGACTCAATACATATACCGTTTTGTGACAGGCTTCAATAACCTTTATGTATGCTTTATTAGCAGTATTACATATAGTAAATATTTCTATAGCAGATCTGTTTTGTCAACCTTGACCATGTCTCTTGGTGATGTTTCTGTGTAAATAAATTTAAAATGAACCAGTCACTATAAGCAACGTATTACTATAATGATTAACATGGGAAAGCTTTCTATGCCATTGCTTATTGGTAAAATATAACTAACCTAAAATGTTAAAAGTTACATGTTAGTATTCTCTGTCAGCAGAAAAAGTCTAATGAGTACAAACAGCAACCTGCCTACCGACACGAACCTAGCGGATTTGCAGGTCCCTATCTTGAAATGCTAGTACTTCCTGGCCAGGCCGCTGTTTAGCCTTTACTGTTATTTACAGTGTCAGAAATATAATAATTATGTTTGATAATTGATACTATAGACTACAAGTATGCTACAATGCTTTATCTAGCGCTTGTTTTTTGTTTCAGTTTTATTAATTTAAATCCTCGACAACATCCTGCAGGTGATATTGCATCAAATTGGTAATTTAATGTTTGTGAGTTACTTCTTCAGGGATAAATAGACTATTCCACTATTTTGTATAGTTCCATAAGTGAAAACATTCACATTCCTTTTAAGATAGTTAATTTATTATAGACTGGTTCTTTATTACAAGAAACACTCCAAAGGCATACAGGCACATGTGGTATAACAACAAAAACGTGAAACAAAAATTGAAATAGCCAAATCTATTCAGTATAAATATATTAGTCTTCATATATATCTAATAATTTGTGTAATTTCCATAGTATAAACAATATAATTGCTTTATCCATTCTCTTCCACAAGATATGCTTACACTATGTCACTTTTTACAACACTGAACAATAACATTCCTACAAAAAATTCCAATTCCAAATAAAATTTACTAAATAAGTAAATATTTGTCATAGAACTAACAATGTTGTCTTTCATAAGGTGCACATTGCATTTACATACAAATTATACTTGTCAGACTTCATAGTGTTTATGAAAATGTGTCTCTCTGATGTGTGTGGCAGGTTCAAACCCTGCTGGTGTTCAGTATCCAAACACTACTGGTTGTGCACACACATTCACTGATTCTAGTAAAATCTGGTAACTCCACCTAAACTAAATTTATTCAACCAAAAATCACTACATAATTTTGAATATGAATGGGATACGTCGTAAAGAAGCCAATATTGGCTATTATATTCGACGGGGGTGTGTGTGTGCATGTTATTGAGTGTTTGAGCCGCAGGTCAGGCGACTGAAGTCAGTTATGGTTTCAGCCTGGACCTGCGACTCGTTTAGTTGGTTCCAGTCGGCTATTGTTTTTACAAAAAATTAATTCTTAAATTGTTCAGTGTGGGCTTTGGGTACTATAAAACATCTGGTGTTGTTGGTTGTTAGTTGTTGGAAAAAATTTGAGGATACATGGTCGGGGAAGTGTTTAGGCTTAATGTGTCTTTGTTTTTTGGGGCCGGAAGAATGTTTCAGTGGGGAGGGCTGGGATAGATCCTCTAACAGTTCTGTACATAAATTGTAGTCTTTGGTCGCGTCATCTATTGTCTAATGTGTCGAGGTTAAGGTTGGTGAGCATGGTTGTGACAGATCCTGGGTGTCTAGAGCGGTAGTCTCCAGTGATGAAGAAAGCTGCACTGTGTTGGATTTGTACTGATTTGTCTATGTCCCCCCGATGGTATGGGTCCCACACTATGGCTCCGTATTCTAAGACAGTGCACACATGGGCAATGTATGCCGTCCATTTGCTGTTAATGGGACATCGGCGTATATTTCGTCTTAGGAAGCCAAGTGTGTTATTTGCTTTTTTGGTTATTGTAGAAATGTGTGAGTGCCACTTTAAGTCATTAGATATGGTGATGCCAAGGTAAGGGTTAACTGCTTTTTTTGCACTTTAAAAAAAAGTAGGAACACTACAATTAGTCAAAAGGAACCAAGAAATAAGTAGGAAAGTTAAATATGTCATGTAGTTAGTAAATTCCTTATTAGAAGTGTAATTTATACAGATACCGCATGTTAGGTTTCCATGCTATCCATCAAATGCACAATATACTTAATTAATATATTAATAAATTCTCTTCTTAGGGCTTATAAATGGTATGTAATTGGATTTGGAATGTTGAAATAACATGTTCAGAACATTAAAATCTGTAAAAGTTATACATTTGGCAATTTTTTATTACAGATTTAATTAACACAATCAATGTTTCATTTTTTATTGTAAAATATCCCAGCAAATTCAACAATACTGTTAAAACCGGCAGTCTGTCCTTAATTGTCATGAAGATATTGTGTTTTTGTTCAAGATAATGTGCTCTCTACCCACACTGGCCATAGTTCCCAAAAGCATCTTGTTGGGTAAAACCCCAAGAAGTGGCGCCATCTTGTGGACAGGCATAATATTAATATAAGATTATACTTGTATAAAGAAAACTTATTGTATTTTTTAAATGAAGGTGTGTGTGTGTGTGTGTGTGTGTGTGTGTGTGTGTGTACATATCACTTTTGTCAACTCAATGTAAACCACGTAGACTGTATTCTATAAGATATAGACCCTGTATTTTACTGGGCTCTGTATCTCTTTAACTCCTGTGAGAGCTTCCTGTCGGTTTCAAACCTGTTTAAAATGGAGATAGCTGAGCATAGTAACATACTAGCTATTAAAGTAGCAAGAGAGACAAAAGAGAATGCAGCACCCAGTGGACGAGTCGTCTCAAGCCAAGTGGTAAAGCAAATCAAACCACCCTCGCCAGCCAGGGCTGTTTGCCATACAAACTACCGGGTATAGCCCTGGCAGATCCCTAACGAGAAGTGCTTGAATTAAACGAGTCAGATTAGTTTATTGACTGCCAATCATGATTGCTTCACCCGTGAGAACAGCACAAATACCTGCCCAAATCTGAAGACAGATAAGCAATTTCTAGGAATTCCAGTTTAATGACACATCAACCCAATCGCACGATTATGGATGGTTGTGTGTATTCAGATATTTGTTTCTACATCTACATTGCGGGATCAATGGACTCTGGAGAACCCTTTTAAAGACGTTTTTAAGAAGGAGTCCTTGTATCTTTTCTTCTGCCCACCGTGGGAGCTTCAATTCTATGTAGAAGACCTTCGGCAGTTGTTCATCCGACATGCGGACAACATGGCTGGCCCGCTTGAGCAGTGCACTGCAGAGCAGGATGTGAGTGCTGGTTATATGCACAGCCTGGGAGAGGATGCTGCCAAACAGGTGAATCTGTCCACAGTGTTGCGCCTCAGTGATTATGGGATCGGCGTGTGCTGTGCCAGGGACTGGTTGGTGCATAACATCAGTATTTTTGGTCGAAATGGTGAGACTAAAGATTGTGCAAGCCTTTCCAAACAAGTCCATGCTATGCTGCATTTCTGCTTCTGTATTGGCGATTAGGGCAGTCGTCTACGAAGAGAAGATCACGCACTCTTACATCATGTAACCTGCTATTTGCCTTGAAGCCTCCTGAGATTGAAATGTTTTCCATCCATCCATGCAAAAGCAGAGGTCAACACTCACACTGCTATCCTGGACTGCACCCATGAGCGTGGCAGAGAACACGAGGCTGAAAAAGGGGCCAGCACACTACCTTGCTTTACTGTGTGACTTGGAAAGGGCGATGGTCCCACCTTGATTGATAGGCAATGTTCCATCGTGAAATTGTCTGACCATGTTAATAAATGTGTCTGGGCAGGTAAATAAGCCATCCATTGGAAAAGAATGTCAAAAGCCTTGATCTTTATGTTGTTCTTGACACTTCTCCTGGATTCGTCTGACAGCAAAGACCATATCCATTGTGCTATGTTCTTTCCTAAAGCCACACTAGCTCCCTGGTAACAGGTGGACAAGTAGGCGGTTGAGCAGCATTCTCGAAAGGACTTAGCCTGCAATGGACAACAAGGATATGCCTCTGTGATTATCGTAGCACCGACGACTTCCCTGTACAGATGGATTATTGATTCATCTTTGAACTCTTGAAGGATGCGTTTCTCAGCCCACAGTCCACGGAAAAGCTCAGTCAGTTTCTCAACAAGACGAGGGCCCCTGGCTTTGTAGATCTCATATGGAATAGAGTCAGTTACTGGCGTCTTGCTGCTGGAGAGGATGTGTATAGCCGTTTCTTAGCTGGTTGGTGGCAGGTGTAGCAAGAGCCTCGTTGACTTTGATATGAAACAGACGGTTGTTTGCCTCATCACTGATTGAGCAGGGTCTGTTAAGCATGATGCTGATAACGTGCACACCCCACCGCTATAATGTTTAGTCCCTTTCGTCAGTATGATAAGGGTTGTTCTATCTGCACCCAAGAGGGTAGGTGCGCCTGGATTGACTGGGCCTTATAATTTTATGGCTTTGAGGGCATTGTAGTAGTTTTACAAATCGTGCCTGTCTGCATGCGCCTGAAATCCCTGAATCTCACCTGCCTTCTGGCTGAGCCATGCTGTCATATCGCACGGAGCTTCTGCTGTACTCTATGCCTGGTTCTATTGAGAGCAACTTTCTAGGCGGTAGATTTTGGGCCATTACTTAAAATGTAGACCCGCTGAAGACAATGTTTCTTATCCAGAACTGCATGGATCTTTTCACAATTATTGTGGAACCAGTTCTGGTGTTTACGGGAAGTGAACCCAACCTCACGGCGTTCATTTGCACCTCGGCCACTCCAAAAGAATGTGTAGCCAGCTTCCATTTTTATTATCTTACCCTCATCAGCAAGACGAGTGTTACTCAGGGCTGCTGTCTAAATCTTGTAACTACCCAGATAGCATGCAAACGTTACATTAACGTTTGCATTTGGTTAGAACCATTTGATTTTGGTTACCGTTAAATTTCTAAAGTTCCCGAAATGTTAGTTTTCGGTTGTTTTTGTTTGGTTAGAAAGTAAACGTAGATCTACGTTAAATAAACGAGCAAAATAACGCAAAAAACGTTCACGTATAAACGTTAAACCAACGTTTCTGCAAACGTTAAATGAACGTTAGATTAACGTTTCCATGCTATCTGGGTACCATGCTAGTTCCATAGCTATGAGAGCTGTCATTCACTTGGGTTTATTACTCCCTACGCGATCCATGAGAATGTATAAATACTACGCTCCTATAGAGGCTAGAGTCAAAAGAGTAATTTTTTATTTTGGTTTCAACCGCAAAATGGGATTCCCGCCAGTCTCGGTAAGTTGGCCAGGAAATGATGAAGCAGGCAATTTTAAAGCACGTTTTCTATCCCTTTCTTCATAGGCCTACAAGATAACATATATGCAGTGCCTTCCTAAAAGGGTTGCTTATTCGCTCGAACAGGAGGCTGCCGAAAACCAGTTTTGCTTTTGGTCAATGATTGACGACCATATGGCCTGAACCGCCTAACGTACGTGTAGGTTTGCTATTACGGCTCCCAGTGCATCCACACCTGCATGCTCCGTCGCTAGCCGGTCGCCGTAAGACTTGACGGTTATACATCAAATTAGAGTGTGAGGGGAATGTGACAAATATGACATAACTGACTTGCGCCTGAATTTGATTTAACGAGTTGCGCAGCGTCGGTCACGCTCTCTCGTCCAGATCCTTCCTTGTCCAGGGGCCTGGATGAATGGCTTGATGCAGCGAATGACCACGGCGTCTTGCGTTTCTTGCCATGCTCTAAGCGCTCCACATCGCTTTGCTAAACCCACTGTATTCTGCCGGTTGAACCAGCTGTTGATTTCCTCCGCGCAGTGCGCCAAGTTCAGATTTTACATACTGGGGTAGACCAATGCTGGTGTAGTCTGTAGACAAACCCTAGTCACCTCACCGTTTCAAACCCATCGACTACCCTCATCTGCATGGTTTAACCCGCCAGTCGAAGCGGTTGGCCGGAGTATGGCCGCTGCCGCATGTTGACATGCAGGTGAGAGTGTGAATATGGGGGACTTTTATATGCTGAGTGAACTATCCATGATTGTACACCAACATAGGTAGTAGGTACTAATTCCTACACACCCCATACACCCCTATAAATATATAAATATGTTATATATATATATATATATATATATATATATATATATATATATATACATAATCACACACACACAACACACACACAACACACACACACACACACACACACACACACACACACACACACACACACACACACACACACACACACACACACACACACACACACACACACACACACACACACACACACACACACACACACACACACACACACACACACACACACACACACACACACACACACACAACACATACACATACATATACACATACACATACATATACATATTCATGCTGATTAATCACACTGTCTGATTTAAGCAAATCTAAAGATTATTATTAGTGAAGGACTGTGATAATCTGATGAGTAAATCATTTATTTTATCTATTATATTTTAACTGTGCATTAATGAAAAATACCAGGCGGCATTTTGAGCATAAACAAACATAAACGAGAAAACGAGATCGTTTGGTACGAGTTTATAGTAACCTGCGCAGGATATGCATTTTGCGCGTGCGCCCTACTAAACTTCCTTTTTAGAATCCAACATGTCGAAAAGAGGTGAAGATAGTTACATGTTACTAAATCCAATACCATCTTTCGTTATATGTACTCTTCTTACATGTAGTTTCGATGCCTTAGAAAATATACATGATTGTTCTTAATGTGATCGATGAAATTTCTAAGCCAAAATCTGTTGTCCCAGCGTACTTATTTAAACTGTTAATTTTGGGGTTTGTCTCGCCATAAGTCCAGAACAGCCAATAAATGCAGAATATCCCACAAACATAAACACACATGTAATACGCATTGGTGAACTTTCCGAAAGTACCTGCTTGAGTTACGTGCGCATGTTGCGCATAAGATAACGTTTTTATTTGCCTAGGAAATCTGTCAAAAGTTGCTCGTGTCAGTCGCGATTTTGTGTTGACAACCCGGGAATTCAGATAGATAGGGCAATGAATGTCTAGAATATAGGATACACATGATCACACGGAATCACAAATGTTATATGAAATGCACATACATTGGTAAATGTGAAATACTGACCTTGATTGCACTTTAAGCACCAGATATTTGAGATAATTATCACAGTTGACACAGAGCGGGGGCTGTTCAATGCCATTAGGGTGCACTGCTGAAATTTTTGTTGGTCAAGATGTTCTGCCCAGATTTAACGTGACCAAAGAGCAGTATGAAAAGCAGAATTTTCCCATCACAAATTTATGTGACAGAAAGTTAAGTCTAAAATGCAAAAAATGTCCAGATACTGAAAGCTGTAACATTTTGTGCATGAGTAAACTATCAGCTCTGCATTGTCCCTGTAAGACCCTATTGAATAAGACAACTGTCAATTCCTATCAGCAGGGCTTTATGTACGATAAAATTATTGCCAGTCGCACATGTTTTGGTGAACACATGGATGTTAACTGTTAAGCCAGTTTACAAACTTTTAAATGAGTCAGATTACCTGAAATGGACTACAAACACACAAGTGACACCATTTTCACTCACTTTCAAGGCATAACTAACAACATTTATGGTTTTGGAAGACCCCCTTTTTTTGGCTCCTTCATTTTTTTACCCGTCCACCATATTTCTACCCGTCCATATTCGTTATTACCCGTCCAAATGACGGGTGGACGGGTCTCTACATAAAGCTATGCCTATCAGTTGACCGGTGGATGTCCCTAGTGATCCCGTTGTGTACTTGCAGGTCGTGGAGGATCCTCGGGAGGAAAGTTCCGCATCTCCCTCGGTCTGCCCGTGGGTGCTGTTATCAATTGTGCGGATAACACAGGTACGTGGATATGTTAGTCAAATGTCACCTCTAGTTATCAATGTTTCAAGGTAGATTTATTAGATACATTGTTTCCCAACATCCTGTATCACTGTTCATAAATTTTATTGTTTGAGACAGGTATAGTATTCTAGAGCTGTGACATGCATAGGATCTAGGTACTGTACTAAAACCTAACCGGTCATTTGGACAACTCAAACACTAAATGTCCATCCTGGTAAATCTAATTCTGGCGTTGAGTAGATTCTTCTCTGAATTATTGTTCAAAAGCTGGTCATATAATACCTACCGCAGGCATGTACTCGTAGATATTGCTAGCATTTGTTTAATACCAGGATGTCTGCTTGTAGGTGGTAAGAACCTGTTTGTTATCTCCGTGTATGGCATCAAGGGTCGACTCAACAGGATGCCCGCGGCTGGCAGCGGAGACATGATCATTGCTACCGTCAAGAAAGGAAAGCCTGAACTCCGCAAAAAAGGTACATAAATGCTGCATATTCATAATGCATCCGTAACCAAATTTTTCTTGGAATTTATAAAACCCAAACTTATCGCTTTCATGTGTTCATCCTTGATAACATTGACAGGGCATTGAAATGGAGTTCTGAAAGCAGGCTTCCGAAACCTACTCTTAAACATATCTTACAAAATAAATTAATTTATACAATCCGCTCTATAAGATGGTATGTACTGTTGATTCCACGCTAGAAAACATGATTATTGCTATGTGATGTTGATAGTTACTATCACTGTTTGTTTCTCGTTGCAGTAATGCCAGCTGTCATAATCCGACAGCGAAAACACATTAGGCGGAAGGACGGTGTGTTCATATTCTTTGAAGATAATGCTGGTGTGATCGTAAACAACAAGGGAGAAATGAAGGGTAGGTAGTGTTGTACATTTTAATTAGCTTTACCAGTTTATATACATTTTATATCCTCATGACCCTGTGCTAATGTTGCCACCCAGCGAAACATGAAATGGAATACCAAAATAATTTTTTTACATACTGATTTGATTGAAAACACAATTTAATATGTTGAAATTCATGAGGACATTGGTGCACCATGTAACATGTAAGTGGTGATTGTGTGTTTCAGGGTCTGCAATCACGGGGCCAGTGGCGAAGGAGTGTGCAGAACTGTGGCCCAGGGTCGCTTCTAATGCCAGCTCCATCCAGTAACAATGTAACACAAATAAATGAGTGAGAGGATTATATAAGTGTTTTGTTTTTGTATGCCTGCAAACATCACACCGTATGTTCTCTTGCTAACTACAGGTCACCTCGATGGTCAGTTTCTTACATAATTCAATAGCTTTGGACTGGAAATAGAAACTTGTGGCATTTTTGCATGATTTGCCAAGCAGCCTTCACAGTTGAGTACAAAATTATTGACCATCTTTGACTTCAGTTAGCAATTGAAACTGCAGATTTTGTTGCCAGTATTTCATTTACATGGCCCATGAAAGACCAGTAGTAGTACACCTCGTGAAAGACAGTATTTTTTTTCTCAGTTATGACTTAACACCCTGTAAGAAGTTCACTGTTCAAGTTAAAACTGAAGTGGTTGTTTGTTTCCCATAAATGACTCTGCTTACAAGAACCGTACTGAAGTGGTTGTTTGTTTCCCATAAATGACTTGCAAGAACCGTACAGATTCTCATGTCCCTATCATGTAAAAAAAATCTGCCATCCAAAGATTGCTTGTTCAAAAGCCAAATCTTGAAACGCATGTTCGTACGTGAAGATGCTTTTATGGGATAATAACAATACCTAGATGTATTTAACAGATCTTGTCCTTGTCGATATGGACGCCGTGCAGCGAGAAACGTTTGCCATGTACACTACCTGATATTATCTGGACTGAAAATTGAATCCTCAAAATGTGTGGGTGGATTGTGTGGATGGTGTGATGTGCAGAGATGGAGTGAGTACAATACAAATGTACTCGAGTACGATTACTTTGAACATGCATGAGTACGAGTACGAGTACTCGGAAAACAAATGTACTCGAGTACGAGTACGATTACTTTACATTATACTCGAGTACGAGTACGATTACTTTAGAATGTAAGCATGATTACTTTCATGATTACTTTAATGAATATCCTGTTTCTAACATAAAGGCGACTTTCATGGAATCCCTACCTGGTAGGTGTCATTCTTGTTCTGTTGTTGTGTCACTAATGTTCTAACTGATTACTGCTATCCACTATCCTGGTGTTATTATTATTAATAATTAGACGCCTTTCTCAGGTATTGGATGAATCATTTAATACTGGATTAATAATTTATGGTTTCTGAATCAAATACAAATAGGAGGCATTTTAAAATTTCAAATACACATGATCAAATACATTACAATAACAATACTTCAAAACATTTGTATTTGAAAGTATTTAAATACTTTTTAAAGTATTTGTATTTGATGTTTAGGAATTAAAAGTATTTGTATTTAAATACTTTCCTAAAGTATTTGACTTGTTCAAATATTTTTTTGAAATACATTGTCAGTATCAACATTTCTTTTTCACTGCCAAACTGATTACCTTAATGCACTGCAACTTCACCCAACAGTGCTAATTACTGATGAAGACAACAGCAGGCTTCACCCTGGCCCTGCAGTGACCACAACTTGTGTTTGCTCAGAGCCAGAGGATGGACCTAACAGTGACCATAGGTCAATATCCCCTTTTGTTCTTTAGTCAGGCTTCAATTTGGCACCAGGTTATTCTGGTTTCCTGGCTGACTTTGAAGTTGAGCCTTCCTCACAACATGGTAGCAATGATTAACAGTGTCTCTTCTGAGGGCAACATAGGCGTTATATTATTATGGACTTCCTGGCGTAACATACAAACAATATATTTTGGCCTTTACCTCTTTCAGTCAGTTGTCACTGTGATGCAGTTAGCAATAACAATACTCCCTAGCACTGGTCTGCCTGTCATCATATGAGCAAAACACTAATTATGCCTATAAACTAGATGTCTCAATATGTGTTGCTTTTCTTTTACCTACATAGTAATACAAAATGAAAAGTATTTGAAAAATATATGAACAAGTATTTGAAATACATTTCAATGTATTCCTATTTAAATACATTTATATTTAAAAAGTATTTGTAATCCCTCAAGAATATTTGTATTTAAATACATTTCAATGTATTTGACACCATGTCTGGATGGGACAAACACAGAATGGTTGTGGATTTAGACAGGTTTACAGTATGCACTTAATTAAACATAATAGACAGGGATTTAGCAGCTAACCGCCCAGACCCAGTCAGGATTCTGGATGTTGGAAATATGACCAGTCATTCACACCATACTGACAGAGCAAACAGTACAGGTGGGGCTGTGGCCTAGCTTCTAAAATTACAAAGCAAGATGTTAGGAGATGCTTATCTCCTGCAGTGCTTCCCAGGGACTGTCACAATATAACTTGTACTTTGTACTAAGCAGGAGGGTGAGGAGATGTTGCTTCTCTGGGAAGAGAAGGTATTAATTAGGGATTATGTGCATACATGTCTTGTTAATGTACTAATCTGACTGAATATTTATTTAACTGAAATGCTCAACAGTAATAGAAAATGAATACCTTGATTATTATTACATTTATTAGATTACTTCTAATATTGCTATTTTTATCTGTCTAATATATTTGCTTGCAACTGTTCGTGAGAAGTAATCGTGAGTACGATTACTTTGGTAATATACTCGAGTACGAGTACGATTACTTTCCTTCGTACTCGAGTACGAGTACAAGTACTCAAAAAGTACTCGTACTCGAGTACGAGTACAAGTACACGAGTACGATTACTCCATCTCTGGTGATGTGCATTCATGTCTTGTTAATGTACTACTGATACAGACTGAGTGTGATGGTGACACAGTGACTGTGATATTCAGTTGTGGTGACAAGTGCACTGTATCACACTGACAGGCGATGATACTGATTCTGAGTCTTCTTATGGTTAGCTCATCACTTATGTTTGCTACTTTTGTGCCTAGATTATTGTCGACCTTGGTTTTCACGAGTTTTCCTCTAGAATGAGATCATTACATGTTACTCATTTACCCAATGAGGTGAACAAATTGCCAAATTTTTGAAATGGTGGCAGGTGGAATTGAACCACCGTGCGCTTGATTGATAGTCTAGCATTTGACCACTGCTTGTGTTGTGTATGTCGGCTGTGCCAAATGTTTAGGTCTGGTTGTGTTGAGTTGAGGAGAAACTGGAGAGGAAGCTCACACAAGATCTGTCAGGTGACACCCGTCAACAAACATTGCACTTCACATTATCAACCAGCTTCCAGTGTTACACAGATGTTGTATGACAAGGGCCCAGTGATCCTACAAATATACCGCACAACAGGACACAATCTCCAACATCTGCTGCACCTCAGTTCTCCCTTATTGGCGACAACAGCAACAATCACTTGCAAAAAAGGGTAAACAAATGCTGGCAGTTGGTGGAGCCATCTAGCCAAAAAGTGACGTATCAAAACCAAAAACTAGACATTTGAGTTTTAAAAGTATCTAGAATGCTTAAAGTCTATATTTATAAATATTTCCAAACTTTTCTGACTTGTGCTTTGCAGCATATAAAATTTAACATTAATTGGTTGTAATATAGTAAAATTCATGGATGTAAAAAGTAATTTATTGAACATAATTTTTTTATCAGGTTAATGCAAAATAAATACAAATGGTGTACATTGTGCTCAAATTATCCAGGAATTGCAGATATTTTGGTAAAATGGCAGGTATTTTCTAACTGCTGTAGACAATTTTGGAATGCTGAGTTTTTAGAAATGAAATAGTGGCCATCCGTAATGTTCAGTTCTTTGTGTATGGAAATCGTGAGCTCTTACTCCAGGGGGCGCTACTGTAGGAACAAGTTTCCTTGGATCAACCAATGTAGTGGTGATTAGTTCTAACTACTGCTCTTACGAGATCTTGCATGTACTGTCTGTGTGTATAACTAGTACAGATGTGTTAAAATTGTATTATATTTTAACACATCTGCACTACCCCCCAGGGGTAGTTATGTGTTTATGTAAATATCATACTCGACTGTAGCCATTTTGGCTGGGATTTTTAATGGCAATGAAATGTTATCATTGCTCGGTGTATGATGCTAGCCCTGGCTGGGTAGTAACATGATTACAACTGAAAATATATATTATCGCTACAGGCTTTTGTTTTGTCAAATGTCATTACTAGCAATAGTTCACTGTACTATTGATGGGCAGTTGCACAACAGTTAAATTTACAGTTATTTTCAAATAACAACACATAATATATAACATATTTATTATAATATAAACAAGAAATGGTTCACACATTTGAGTGACAAGATTTCTAATAAACTGTAACTGTACAAGAGTGTGACACTGGAGATCTTCAAGTACCCAGTAGTGACACAGTCAGCTTGGACAGTCTTTCCGCCGTCACTGGAGACAGGTTTGAAACACTATAGTCATTGGAACAATATACAATGCACTCGTTGATATTTATACAATCAAACAATGCGAAAAGTATGTGGCTAAACTCACATCACTCGAAAAATGGTTCTGCATTGTATATGTTGTTCCAATTTTGAGATCGAAAAAATTATTGTGTCTGGCAATGAACACTGCGACATTAGGCACTAAATTATGCGACACTGCGCAAAGAAACTTGTGACACTGGGTGTCTCAAAGGTCAACATGACACTGATGACAGCCCCATATTTTTACCCTGATAATTAGGACAGCTGTTGAAATATTTTTAAAAATTCTGCTTCAAATGGAATAATTTATGTAATATTACTGCTGCCCCCAATACTACGCGGCAACTTCATACACCCGTGCTTGGCCGCACGTTCTGCTCTTCCAGAACAATCAGCAACTGGGCAGTTTATTTAGTGATGATGAAAAATCACTTCAGAAAGTTGCCTCAATGTTGGCATCCGTAACGTTCGTGTAAAACTTCCACATACAAATGTACAAAAATAATCTTGTCAACTTAAATATCCTCATTTCTTCAGCATTATTTACAGACTTGGCACAGCTTAAAACATTTGTTGACATTATTTTAAGGTAAACTTTAAAACTGTATTACCTAGGTACTCCCAAATTATTATTGGTGTATGTATGTATGTCATAATTATTTATAACTATATAATTATCATAATTGGTTAGTACTATCTCAGGTAAGACATACAGAGAATGAACTAACGTGAAACGTAACAAGGTGAAAGTTGGTGCGTGATACGCTTCTGAGGACGTCATTATTACAAAAATACAACGAGTCTATGAAGGAGATCCACCTTCACACACCAGTGACACAAGATATAAAGTGCTTGCATTACCTAAAAGGCAAGTTCTGCTTGTGTAAAATGATAACTCCTTACAAACGGAAGTTCTCATGTTGCTGATGCCTTGGTTATAATACCATCGATCCACCAACTAGCAGTGATCAAGACGAGGCACCATTGGTTGGTGCTTACAACACTTGTAACCACGGTATATGTCTCTAGTAAATCTCTTCTGTACATATGCTCGTGCCCTGCACAACTGTCGGTGTAAAGCAGAGTAAAACAAAAGAAAGATGTCGCCTTGGAGTCTTGTACTGCTCCCCTTGTGTGCTCTGTCCACATGGTCCCGCCACGTCTACTTCTCTGAGCAGAGAAAGCACATCACCTCCCTCACTTACTGCTTGCTTGAAAGTTACATGCAACCCTCAATTTTTAAATACAAATGTAACTGAATATTTTTAATGAATTCTTCATATTTTAAGACTGCTTAAGCCTCACAGTGAGCAGCATGCATAGTCGTCTAAGTCGCATCCATCACGGATTAAATAAATACCAATGTAATATAAAAACAGATTAAATAAACTCTAATGCATTTACAAGAATATCCCAAAACATTCGAGTGCGACCCCAAAACATGTGGTTCTGATAAATGGCATTTGAATAAAGTAAAACATTTGTTTAAAAATGTGTTGACATGCATTTGCCAGCAAGCCATGTGCAATGTGGACAGGCATATCACAGATGGGTAAAACAAAACAGCAGTAATGTCGTAAACTTGAGATAAAACAACAACTCCACGGAAGACGGTAGATGTCTCTCTCACACTTCCTCATGTCCAGTCATCATCAGAGTATGGCGTGGTCATGACAGCCACATGGCATCATCATGGAAATTTAACAGCTTGATGTGGCTGCTAAACCACCACTTTGAGTGGCTGTATGTATAGAAATGTTCCATGTGACCACCTTGAGTGGCTGTATGTATAGAAATGTCCCGTGTGATCGCCTTGAGTGGCTGTATGTATAGAAATGTCCCGTGTGACCACCGTGACTGTGTGTACCACCATTGTGATGCTGTGATGGGAATTGTCCGACATCCTTGGCATCAGCAAGATGGTTGAAGATAACGTGTCTTTAATTCTGTTTTTGTGATTGTCAAGAGTCTCTGTAGAATGTGCACCAGTCACCACCTACGACACAAATATTTCTATGTCTGTCTCGCTGTGCGATGCTTTACGCTGTCGACCGGCACGTTTTGCCAGTAGGAGGCGCTTGCGGGCCTCGTCACGCTGGGCGTTTCTCGATGACTGCTGTGATGGTTTCTTTGATGCATGTGTTGAGTTCGCCTCTTTCGGTTTTGTCACTTTCACTTTGACACCTGAAATGAGTATTATACGAATTTAGACCACCGAGATAATCAATCAGTAATAATACCTAGTAGAGGACATACTGCCCAGGATGTTTGAACTAATGCCTAAGTAACTGACATATCTTATTAAGTAATCAAAATCTTTGATATATGCCCCGATCTTTACACTGCCTCTGACTGTTTATTGTATACTCACCACTCCAGTTTGTCTTGCCAAGTTGAATTTAATATATTTATGGTTTCTGTTGCAAATATTTTGTAAGTCATTTTTGGGACAAATCGATACTTCTTGTATTCTCTCAAGAATACTGTTGTATTTTTTTATATGAACACTGGGTGTTCATTTAAAAAAAATCTACAACAAATCTAGAGCCAACTACACCACAGAGTATACAATATTTGTCCATGACCTCACCTGAACTCTTGGACTTGACTGACCCAGGGTCACTGAGCACGCTCTGTGTGGATATCTATAACAAACGTAACATCACGTTACTAGTAACTACGTCCAAAAGTCTAGCACCACCTCCAATGCGATTAGTCCACATACAGGAGTATACTGACTTGAAATATCACACAACAATGTCCTACACTTTGTCGCATACTGCTATTCAAAAAGTTTTCTAACGTAATCACTAATAAGTCCAATTTAAGATTTGGCACAACTTGTAACATAAATTACTTGAAGCACATGCACATGCACACGCACGCACACGCACGCACACACACAAACCCCTGCGTGACGTACCGGTGTGGTGTCTTCTGTGTACACCCAGTCGTTGCGACGAAGTGTCTCGATCTCGGTGAACATTGAGTAGACATCATCGACCTGCAGCAACACCATATCCCAGAATCCTTCCAGGTCCTGTGCCGTTGTCTTAAACTTCTCATTGACGTCCGGCTCCTGGTGACAAAGTGTGGAACTATGTGACTGACATGTGTACATCACTGCCCGTGATGTTTATGTGTTCAGGTCCACACCAGAAGCCCCAGTACTGGATGTGGAGGTGTATATTATGTATTAAACCAATGTTTTGTGATTACAAGTAATCTGTTTTGGTTATGATATGGTTGGTTAATCTGAGTGAGTCAGAAATCGGTGGCACTATTTGGACTGCTATTTTGGAAGAAACAGAATGCCAACATTTACTAGTTATCAGAAGTAACAATGTTGAGGTTCCAAGATGACACTCACACTACCATTGCCTAGTTTGTTTAATGTCCTTGGCTCTGATTCATAATGTAACAACCTGTGGATTATTAATGTTATTATTAGGATGAATTTGTAAAGTGCTATGATTCCATGTTAAAAACCTGCTCAAAGGCACTAACAATATAAACCAAGTATGTATATATTATTATAAATAAATAAGTTGAGATGAAGGACCTACCATCTGTTGCCTGCAGAGGCCGTCAAACTGTTTGAACTTCTTGTTAGTCAACAGCCTTGCCTTGCCGACAGTTGCACGCATCTTACCTGCCACTGAAGCACAAATGCCACATGGTCAGCATTGGGTGGCAATAATCTACACACAGTTAACAACAGTGTGTACTTTATGAACTGTACAACATCAGCTCAGCTGTGCTCTATCTCACTTGATCATTGATAATTCCATGGAGAAAACCCACAAAGTATAAAAATTATAAGCAAAATTATATCTTAACAGAACTCGTTCATGGCTCAACAAAAGTATATAGTATAATATTATATAACGTTATATGTTTCTGTTGTTCATGAAATTTCACATTTTCAGCATGGCTATCACAGGCCAAGTGGAAAAATGAAAACTATTTTTAATTATCCACCATTCACCAGATGGCAGCACTGCATTTAGTGGTTGCATGTTTATTGAAGCTGCATGTTCACAATGGTTGTTCATTGTGGTTGCACGTTCACTGCAGTTGTGTGTTCATTGTGGTTGTATGTTCACTGTGGTTGCACATTCACTGTGGATGTGTGTTCAATGTGGTTGCACGTTCACTGTAGTTGTGTGTTATTTGTGGTTGCATATTCACTGTAGTTGCACATTCACTGTTAATGTGTGTTCAATGTGGTTGCATATTCACTGTAGTTGCACGTTCACTGTTGACGTGTGTTCAATGTGGTTGCATATTCACTGCGGTCAGTTCTCACCTTCGTCAGGTATGGACATCTCCAGCAGCCTCTCAGTGATGTCACACAGCTCATCCAGGTGACTGCGTTCCTGCTGCATCACCTTGAGGAAGTACACACCGTCCTACAGCACAGACATCACATACATCACACACAGGTGGAGCATCACCTTGAGGAAGTACACACCGTCCTACAGCACACAGACATCACATACATCACACACAGGTGGAGCATCACCTTCAGGAAGTACACACCATCCTACAGCACAGACATCACATACATCACACACAGGTGGAGCATCACCTTGAGGAAGTACACACCATCCTACAGCACAGACATCACATACATCACACACAGGTGGAGCATCACCTTGAGGAAGTACACACCGTCCTACAGCACACAGACATCACACACAGGTGGAGCATCACCTTGAGGAAGTACACACCGTCCTACAGCACACATACATCACATACATCACACACAGGTGGAGCATCACCTTGAGGAAGTACACACCATCCTACAGCACAGACATCACATACATCACACACAGGTGGAGCATCACCTTGAGGAAGTACACACCGTCCTACAGCACACAGACATCACATACATCACACACAGGTGGAGCATCACCTTGAGGAAGTACACACCGTCCTACAGCACACAGACATCACATACATCACACACAGGTGGAGCATCACCTTGAGGAAGTACACACCGTCCTACAGCACACAGACATCACATACATCACACACAGGTGGAGCATCACCTTGAGGAAGTACACACCGTCCTACAGCACACAGACATCACATACATCACACACAGGTGGAGCATCACCTTGAGGAAGTACACACCATCCTACAGCACACATACATCACATACATCACACACAGGTGGAGCATCACCTTGAGGAAGTACACACCGTCCTACAGCACAGACATCACATACATCACACACAGGTGGAGCATCACCTTGAGGAAGTACACACCGTCCTACAGCACACAGACATCACATACATCACACACAGGTGTAGCATCACCTAGAGGAAGTACACACCGTCCTACAGCACACAGACATCACACACAGGTGGAGCATCACCTTCAGGAAGTACACACCATGCTACAGCACACATAACATCCCCATACCATCACACACAGGTGGAGCATCACCTTGAGGAAGTACACAAGGTCCTACAGCACGACATCACATACATCACACACTAGGTGGAGCATCACCTTGAGGAAGTACACACCGTCCTTACAGCACACAGACATCACATACATCACACACAGGTGTAGCATCACCTAGAGGAAGTACACACCGTCCTACAGCACACAGACATCACACACAGGTGGAGCATCACCTTGAGGAAGTACACACCATCCTACAGCCACAGACATCACATACATCACACACAGGTGGAGCATCACCTTGAGGAAAAGCATATACCTTTCTACAGCACACACACATTGTACACATGACACACAGGTGGGGGTTCTGGTTGTTTACTGAAACAAATTCACATAAGCTACTTCATTAGTATACCGGTATACCATGCTTATTCTACTCAAAAAACCATTTTATTTACAAACTTTTTGTTCCTAAAACTGAGCTCAACATTGGGAAACATCTTTTCTCATTAGAAAAGATGTACACATAATATATATATATACATCATGTACACCATAACATCACACATCGAGGGCATGACATGTCTCACATGCACGCACGCACACACACACACTTACTTAAATAAAACTACATTTGTTATCATAAACATACATCTGTAAACTATTTAACTTAAAATTGTAACTGGCTTAAAATTAAAGCAAACATGATTAAAAAATTGTTCCAACACCCAGCCATGTGATGTCTATTGAATGATTAGTTTGTACACAGTTTACCTACATTAGGACATTGGGTTACCAGAATCTGGTGGTCCTATAAGGGCTCATTCAAGTCGGTGTTTCTCAAAGTATTTTGGCCAAACCAACCTTTCTATGCTGGCAGTGATGTGAAAGCTGACACACTGTACATGACGTATCAGCAGTTATCTGACACCAAATCAATTGCATTGACCCAACTAATCTGAGGTTATCACATAATATTTATATCTGACAGCACAGCACATACCCGCCTGCTGAGGAACCACAACAATGACAGGAACAAACCTGCCAGGTACAGCCCAGTCACCAGTGGCTCTAACTCACAAACATCACACTTTTAAAAAGGAGTGAAAATATATGGGATGCAGTCAGTACATGAGATTACTGCTGACAGAGGCCTGAGACTGTCAACTATTTTGTGGAGGTGGTAATTTTGAAAATGTAAAGATGGTTACTTTGGGGGGCCACCAATTGTGTGTGACATCACACCAATTTTGAAAGTCCTACTGATCACCAACTTTTCAGCTAAGGTGTAGACCAGTGGATGTTGTATACATTTTGGTGCATCCAACTCGTTATCTATAGGAAAGTCAGTCATTTTAACACTTTGAAGAGTTTTGGTTAGTTACTTCCTTTAGCTTTAATACTCATTGACATCATCAATCAAAGTTACGATTTGGCTGAGTGAACTGCTAAAATAGTTGTTGACAGACAGGGTCAGACCTCTGGTGAATAATGAGGTCTCCATCAATTATTTCAGCAGGTTCACACAACACTTTTGAAGGAAATTTGTTTGGTGATTGATGACAGTTATTAATTTAACCTAATACCCAGGAGACTGGCTAGAGACTATGAGACTGGCTGGAGACTATGAGATTGAGTCTTGAAAGCTGAGCCTCAGTGAATCACACAGGAAGCAATCAACACTGTGAACAAACACACTTAAACCACACACACGCACAGTGACACACTCACACACACACTCCGTAACATACACACAACTTATAGTGTAATTAATGGCACACTAGACCATTCTAGTTGAGTCTGTATAAATAATGAAGATTGCTTTTACACAGTGTATGTGGAGGTAGTTTTTAGAGCAGCCATTTAGCAGAGTGTCTGCTTGTGTAGAGTGTGTGGGGGGGGGGTTCTGGGAACTGGACTATACAGACCAGACAGTGAACATGTGCATAGACTACTGCAGCTGTCGAGGGAGTGGACAGTGCACTCTCACTTTGTCTGAGCTCACTGCTGTCTTTCCAAACCCTCCTAAAAGACACATAGTGTTTGTATCCCAGCTCCTATCTACCTGCATCCCCTTCTATTACCTTCTTCCCCTGTCCAGTTCTCCCTTCCTCCCCTGTCTCGCCTTCCTTCCTGTCTTTCCCTGTCCTGTTCTCCCTTTCTCCCCTCCCCTGCCTCGCCTCCCTTCCTGTCTTCCCCTGCCCTGTTCTCCCTCCATCCCCTGCTGTGCATTACCTTCCTTTTCTCCCTGGCTCTGTTCCCACTTTTTCTCCTGCCTTTCTTTCCCTTAGGTCAATTACCAGGACACACAAACAATTAGAATTCATCAACTAAACACAATTCAATTTTGTCATACAAAATAAATATTAAAAAACAGCTGCCAACTACAAATGGGATCTGGACGAGGGGAGGTTTTGTAAGAAATAGGGTCTCTGTCCTGTGTCAATACATACACAGTCACACACACACACGCACACACCTGTACATGGCCAGATGATGTTACAACGGACCCACCTTGCAAGCACTCTCCTCCGGAGTCATCACCGGAGCAATCCTCGTTGTATTCCTTAGCTCCAGATGCCCCACCTCTCCGTGGCCATCACACACATGGCCAGCGTCCTGCCTCACACAATGTTCAACATTGTTTGAATTTGTTTTCAAAGCACCGTTTGTAACTATGGCAACTGGTTGTGACACAACTACGGTGTCCTGTTGTTTGTCGCGGGGGGAGAAGCGCTTGTCGGGTTTAGGGGACGATGGGGGGTGGGGCAGAAATGGAAGCACTCCGTTCTGTTTAACAGCAACTTGACACGAATCAACAGCATCTGATATGTCATCTGCAGCCTCGTTCTGGTGTAACACCAAACCGTTTGTTTTAATGTCCGTTGGTATCCGTGGCGATGGCGTAGCAACTATGGCAGTTGGTGCGATGACAGCAGAACCTTTGTGTTCATTGGATGTGCCACTAGAGGTGCTGCTGTCAACTGATGTGTGTCCATGGGCAGCAGCGACAATGACAATGTCACTGTTTGACGTTGGAGGTTCTGTGGCATCAGACTTTGTTGACGTGTCATCGCCCGCCTTGCTGTTGAGGACGTACTTTGACGCTGATGTCACCTGACCGATGCTGTCCGTCTGATGGGCCGGAGCGAGGGATGTCCCACTCCCTGCAACACAACACACTTGTGTCAACACAACATAACACAACACACTTGTGTCAACACAACATAACACAACACACCTGTGTCAACACAACATAACACAACACACCTGTGTCAACACAACATAACACAACACACTTGTGTCAACACAACATAACACAACACACCTGTGTCAACACAACATAACACAACACACTTGTGTCAACACAACATAACACAACACACTTGTCTCAACACAACATAACACAACACACTTGTCTCAACACAACATAACACAACACACTTGTCTCAACACAACATAACACAACACACTTGTGTCAACACAACACACTTGTGTCAACACAACATAACACAACACACTTGTGTCAACACAACATAACACAACACACTTGTGTCAACACAACACACTTGTGTCAACACAACATAACACAACACACTTGTGTCAACACAACATAACACAACACACTTGTGTCAACACAACATAACACAACACACTTGTGTCAACACAACATAACACAACACACTTGTGTCAACACAACACACTTGTGTCAACACAACATAACACAACACACTTGTGTCAACACAACATAACACAACACACTTGTGTCAACACAACACACTTGTGTCAACACAACATAACACAACACACTTGTGTCAACACAACATAACACAACACACTTGTGTCAACACAACATAACACAACACACTTGTGTCAACACAACATAACACAACACACCTGTGTCAACACAACATAACACAACACACTTGTGTCAACACAACATAACACAACACACTTGTGTCAACACAACATAACACAACACACCTGTGTCAACACAACATAACACAACACACTTGTGTCAACACAACATAACACAACACACTTGTGTCAACACAACATAACACAACACACCTGTGTCAACACAACATAACACAACACACTTGTGTCAACACAACATAACACAACACACTTGTGTCAACACAACACAACACAACACAACACAACACAACACAACACAACACAACACAACACAACACAACACAACACAACACAACACAACACAACACAACACAACACAACACAACACAATACACCTACATCAACACAATACACCTACATCAACACACCTACATCAACACACCTACATCAACACACCTACATCAACACACCTACATCAACACACCTACATCAACACACCTACATCAACACACCTACATCAACACACCTACATCAACACAACACAACACAACACAACACAACACAACACAACACAACACAACACAACACAACACAACACAACACAACACAACACAACACAACACAACACAACACAACACACTTGCACGAACACATTACAGTGTGTATATGAGTTTCAGCTCCACAAAGTCCACAACACATTTCTATAACAACAAACATACACAGCTATACATGGCAAGTGAAAACTTGGCTGTTTGTTACAAAAATCACATCATACAATTACTTTTTCCCTCTCAAATTGCAGGTAAATAATAGTTAATTTGTATTACTGATATGTCAACTCATCCGTGTAATGAGACAACAATTTCTACCCAATCCTCCCCCCCGTCTCTCTCTCACTCACTCACTCACTCACTCACTCACTCACTCACTCACTCACTCACTCACTCACTCACTCACTCACCCACCCACCCACCCACCCACCCACCCACCCACCCACCCACTCACTCACTCACTCACTCACTCACTTATACAGCAGTCATTCACACAGATCTGTCTCTGTTGTCACAGCTCCGGAGTTAAGTCTTCATATCAGTGGTTTTATCAGTGACTGTGACAAATCAGCACAGACAGCCTGGGGATGTCACATGAATGCACACAAGAATGAAGTCATAGTTGACTGGTATACAACACGAGGCCTCAGTTGGCTGGCACACAAGAATGGAGTCATAGTTGACTGGTATACAACACGAGGCCTCAGTTGGCTGGCACACAAGAATGAAGTCATAGATGACTGGTATACAACACGAGGCCTCAGTTGGCTGGCACACAAGAATGAAGTCATAGTTGACTGGTACACAACACGAGGCCTCAGTTGGCTGGCACACAAGAATGAAGTCATAGATGACTGGTATACAACAAGAGGCCTCAGTTGGCTGGCACACAAGAATGAAGTCATAGTTGACTGGTACACAACACGAGGCCTCAGTTGGTTGGCACACAAGAATGAAGTCATAGTTGACTGGTATACAACATGAGGCCTCAGTTGGCTGGCACACAAGAATGGAGTCATAGTTGACTGGTATACAACACGAGGCCTCAGTTGGCTGGCACACAAGAATGAAGTCATAGTTGACTGGTATGTAGGAATGTGTTGCCCACATCCTCCTCCTGCAGTGGCTGGTGGTACGGAGACTGATTCTACTTCCTCCATCACACTCAGGGGTCTTACACTAGTTACAGTGACTAATGTATCTCAGTAGTCAATAGACTGGCAACTTGGAATACACAGCAAATTGGAATACAAGCCAACTTGGAATACAGGGCTGGCCAACACCTCTTACACAGTCACTACTTTCAATGAGATGACTCACACCTTTCTACAGGCTGACACTGCAATGTGCTGAGACCACTCAAGTCACACAGCTCCATTCAGTATCACTCCACTTGTGACTTAAGTGTAGACTTAATGTGTGGACTGTGGACTCACCTGATCCGGGAATGAGAAGTCTGAGGCCCGGGATCCAGGGTAAACAACAGCCACACCGGACCTGTTCCCACATGACTGCTGTGTGGAGGGAGAGCTGCACACACTGGCCCTGCCTCGCCCTGCTCCCAGTCAGCTAGAGGGATGGGGAATGTCTACTTCCGGCCCAGCTGCCACAACCCAGAAACTCCCCTCTCTCCCCTCTGGCTGTGGGATCTATGGGCTGTACTGAGTCAGAGTCACCATGTCCAGTAGAGACTCACTGATTACTTGCACAGGTGGACTGAGCCAGGTCTGAGTGGACTACTGGTCAAACAGGTGAAACAATAGATTGTTGCTGCCTACAATTAACTGTCTTTGATGTGGTCAGTCAAGATTACCTGACTGGTCACTGCTCCCTGGCAGGCAGACATGTCCAGTCATGTGTGACGTGCTGATACAGGAATGCATGTTGCCAGCTTTCATTGCTGTTTGTGGCTTTGTGTAAATTAACATCCTGGCCACACAAAGTCAGGTCATTGTATCGGTAAACCAAGATTAAAAAGCTGCCCAGGGTAAATTAGGGGACCCAATTCACTGATCCCATAATGACATACTCTACTGATTGTTCACTGGACAATAGGGCACAATGACTTACTCCTTAATAACATTCTATTATTCTACAATAACTAGTCCAAAGGTTAAATAACTATTGCAATATACTGTAAATGAAGGAAATGTTATGTGCTTACACTATTTACATTGCTTACAGAGTTCTGCAGTCTTTCCTAGTGAGATATTCCACCTCATCGAACTACATAAAGTATTACTCATGAGGTCAACTCTTACGGTTGTTACAGTGAATCTGTGTCAAAGGTCACCCTGTGTGCCTGTCTGAGACTGACAGTACAGCCAGGTAACACTGCTCCACAGTCAGTGATATGCTAAATATGATTGCATTCATGCATTGATGCATTGAACACACCAGGCCAAAGGAAACATAGATCTGACAACTTAACCCTTAGTCTCTCACAGCACACACCATACTCGAGAAAAGATCTGCCATTGTGTTAATGAAGGTTAACGTAAGATTACTTCTGAGCACTGACTTTTAAACAGCACTTATCAAATCACGCCCATAATGTCATCATATGTAAGCCCACGCATGTAATGGTCCACTCTACAACTGCATTAATCAATACCCACTAAAATAATCTTTGTAGTTTATGCATACTTGCAGGCCCTTGCATGCGTGTGCATGCATGTGCACGAGTGTGTGTGCATGTGTGCGTGCGAGTGTGTGTGCGTGCGTGCATGTGAGTGTGTGCGCAGTGCACACGTGTGTGAATGCGTGCAGCATTCTCAAGACACAATGTCATAAGTATGGTAGCTAACTAGCTATATGGCTACTTTTTGAGTTTATGAAAGAGAAGTTCACAGTGAGAGCCAATTCAACTTCTGTCTCCCAGCACTACACCAGTGAGAGAGGACAGTGATGTGTCTCCAGCACTACACCAGTGAGAGAGGACAGTGATGTGTCTCCAGCACTACACCAGTGAGAGAGGACAGTCATGTGTCTCCAGCACTACACCAGTGAGAGCAGAGCGGACAGTCATGTGTCTCCAGCACTACACCAGTGAGAGAGGACAGTGATGTGTCTCCAGCACTACACCAGTGAGAGCGGACAGTCATGTGTCTCCAGCACTACACCAGTGAGAGAGGACAGTCATGTGTCTCCAGCACTACACCAGTGAGAGCGGACAGTCATGTGTCTCCAGCACTACACCAGTGTGAGAGGACAGTGGTGTGTCTCCAGCACTACACCAGTGAGAGAGGACAGTGATGTGTCTCCCAGCACTACACCAGTGAGAGAGGACAGTGATGTGTGTCCAGCACTACACCAGTGAGAGAGGACAGTCATGTGTCTCCCAGAACTACACCAGTGAGAGAGGACAGTCATGTGTCTCCCAGCACTACACAATGAGAGGACACAGAGTGCAGGACTTACTGTTATACTTTGTAGTTGCCCTGTAGAGATCAGACACAGGAGGAATGTGAAGTGAAGTGACCAAACAAAGAGACAGTGTCCCATGGAACAATACACCTGGTTCACCAGGCTCAGAAGCCACAACAAACACTGTCACACTCACAAGAGGACAGAGATAACATCACCTGCCCTCCAGAGACACAGGTGTCAGCAGACAGAGAGTGCACTTGTATTTAGCCACCACTAGAGGGTGGAGACTCACTGGAGGGTGGAGACTCACTGGAGGGTGGAGACTCACTGGAGGGTGGAGACTCACGGGAGGGTGGAGACTCAAGGGAGGGTGGAGACTCACTGGAGGGTGGAGACTCACTGGAGGGTGGAGACTCACTGGAGGGTGGAGACTCCCAGGAGGGTGGAGACTCACTGGAGGGTGGAGACTCACTGGAGGGTGGAGAAAAGACCCTGTCAGAGAGGGTGCTGCTGTCAGTCTTGGGTCTGTTGTCTGTGGAATGGAGTCCACCTGTACACCAACTGGGTGACAGGGGGTGAAGGTTCAACTAAGATTAACTGCCACTGATACCATGTTAGGTGAAATTATTCATTCTGACCAAAAGTTAAATATAGCACAGTATTGACTATTGAGTCATTAGGACTCCTCAGGGTGCTTTACATTTTACTTCTTGCCTCCTTGGTAGACCTGTGCAATCAAGCACTACCTTCACTTCTCTGGGAAGCAGTCAGCCACACTGTAATCAATGCACAAACTGTCTATAGCCAGGCACACACAGCTGAGTTAACTGGAGCAACAAACTTGCTCACACTTCAAACAGCATCACAGGATTCAGACTCTCTTGGTTCAGAGGCTAATTGCTAATGTTGTATCACTTTGCGTCATAACAACCTTAGCGCCTGGTATTTTGCCAGGAAAAGCCCCATGCACGTACAGTGTACATAGTTTACCTACCAAGTAGCAACTGCTACGCCAGAATGTACACAATTAGACAACATTATATACTGCTTGTATTGCTGTGAAGGGCCAGGTTGGAGTGTTTAGTGATTACTCATTACATCAGAGGAAGCAGAGTATCCCCTGTGTCTGTGGACATAATCTAAACCAACATTATCAAGTGTAACTCAATCAGTCTTCACTCATGACTCATCCTGCCCCCCTTACCTAACAGTAACAGTATACCCCCTACAGTCTCCCTGCCCAGTATCTCCCACACCCAACTATCTCTCCCTGCCCAGACAGTCCAGTATCTCCCACACCCAACTGACCACAGACCACTTGACCAAGATAACTGGTCAGAATGGTGAGTCTAGTGGACATCTGCTCTGAATTAAGGACTGACTCAATGATTGACAGCCCAGGTTGATGCCTCCTGTACCCTAGTCCACAACACTCTACACAGAGAGCATTAAATGAGACAATTAATTGACCAGTGCAGTCTCACTGGACTTAGTGAATACACACTCAGAATGCTGACCAGTGGCCATACACAAATGACCACACAATAAAGTGGTTTAGTGATATCACATTTATCAGCCACACAATACTCCTTCACACAGACAAATGAATGCCAGTTACTGTAATCAAATCTACCACATAGTCATAGTGACAGTAACAGGAATGTTGTTATTTCAAACAAATGTCATCCACGTTTCACTACACAGGGGACACTGGGGCAGGTTGTCACTTGGGGTAGTTTGGATATTTCTTTCCTTAAAAAAACTAATGCACTAATCCTATTGTGGGTCAACCACACGAAGGACAACAGCTTCTCACATCTCACACAACCACAGACAATTGTAGAGTAAGATGAAACCACAAACACTATCATGATTTATCTCCTTTCCACTACACTGAGTAACAAAATGGAGAGATGACCAATGTCTTCCCCATCACAGTTACTGGCTGGTCAGTTGGTGCGGCTGACACAGTTGAGAAGGGGTCAGGGAATGGAGAGTATCAAAAATACTACACTAGTTAGCAAATCGCTGAACATACATTCTAATGATATGACATGGAACATGCCTGGCAAAGTGGAATTATTACTATATTCATTACCTTAACAAAAAGTGAGTTTAAATGAAGATCGTGCAAACTGTTCCTGACCTCCCCTACATGGCCATCACAACTGGATGACACAAACCAGCACTGTTGTGACAGTCTACCTCTGCACAGACCTCTAACATAGCAGACCAAAGTGTGTGTGGACTGGAATCACTCAACCATTAACTAACTGTGGGAGAATATCCTCAGAATACCTGTGAACAAAGGACAGGGTGACAGATATGCCCCACCCTGGGGCACAGACTGGGTCAACTGAGAACTTAGTTATGTATCTCAGTGATGTCCCCACTGGGCCAGCTGCAAGCAAAGTCTACATCTGTTTCCTCAATAAATCTATGCACAGTTCGTTGAGTGAATGTGTTTTAAATAAATATACGTAGTTCACCATAACAAGACAATGTTCTGCATATCGTGACCAGCTGGCCAGTTGTGGTTATTAGTTTACCTGTCACCTGTCTGCTCTCTCCAGGCACACAGTAGAGGCTTAGTTTGTAAAATGAATAGGCCACATCAATGTTATGTTACATGACATTAAAATAGTGTGACATTATTTATAGTTCCGATGTGCTTTTAGGGTAGCACAAAAGTGACAAAACACTTTTTAACAAGCACCTATGAAAAGGTATTTTATGTCTTCCTAATAAAAAGCTTTGGACTACAAAGAGATAAGTGGACAGAATTTAGCCTACACAAAAAAAAAATGTCATAAAAATTTGATCAAGGGGTATTGCAGGTGGTAAGCACAGGTGACAGTATTTGATAATAGTTATAACATGTCCTACTGGATCACTATATTATTGACAACCCCAAAACACACCTAAAGAACATCCAGATGTCTATCATATTGGGTAGATTTATGTTCTAACACATCTCTCATTTCAGAGCTCATGTCAGAACAAACATGTCAGATTAAAACATGCATGTACTTCTGTCAAATCAATGAATACATCTACCATGATGATAAACCCAATATGAGTAACATCGGCAGTCATTCTCATGTGAATGCTGCACCTGGCAGTTGTTGCTACTATGACCTATGGTGTATTAGTTGAGTGTTCATGAGCTGCTCCTGTTCAACTTACCTGTGCACAAACACAGAGAGACACAGACTGAAACTGACCAAGTACTCACACACTGACCGAGTACTCACACACTGACCGAGTACTCACACACTGACCAAGTACTCATCACACTGACCAAGTACTCACACACTGACCGAGTACTCACACACTGACCGAGTACTCACACACTAACCAAGTACTCACACACTGACCATGTACTCACAGACCAACAGTGTACTGACAGTCACAGACTGAGCAGTCACAGACTTTGTGCTCACTGACTGACTGAGTACTCCAGGACTGACACAGAGGATGTGGTGACTGCAGTGAGCAAGTCTGAGCCAGTGCTGTGTCAAGTGCCACATTGTGTGGTTGTCTCTTGTCAATACATGTAGGGGCCTACACACTTCTAGTTCTACAACAGTGCCATGTTGAGTCATCATGTGTGTGTTGTTGGTGTGTGTGATGCACACTAACAGCTTTCTGCAGAGACACATCTACCTGTCACTTGGAATGGTAAAACCTGTTTGGGACGGGTAGAAATATATCACTGGATGGTTAAAAAATAACGAGCAAAAAAGGTATTAATAAATCATATATTATTGGCAATTATGGCTTGAAAATGGGTGTCACATATGTGTTTACAGTTGATTTTGGGTCATTATTCATAACTCGACTGGCTTATATGTATGTCAATTAATATCCATGGCCAAAACAATTACCTTCTAACCAGGACCAGAATGTTGTAGTTAGGAGACATTTTACAAACAGATGTCAAATATATAACATGATTTTTGACATGTGTGAATGGTTCCACTCCAACCATACAATCAGCTGGTTGTTACTTGTGCGTTGGTGTATCACATGTCAGACAAACCCACAAAACAACACAAGGAACCCACCTGTCTGGGACTCTATGCTCAGCCCAACTGCCCAAGGCTACCAAACTTATAAATATCCAGTGTTTGTGTAGTATTTTTTGGGGTGTGTGTTTCCAATTACTGGGATAATCAGCAGATCTCTCCAACTACTGCCTCAGTTACCAGGGCATGTGTCAAAACACCCCACATATCCACCAGTGGGTCTGTGTTTGCCCGGTGTCTCCTGTCTCTCCTTTGATAAGATCCCTTAATCTCCCAGCCCAGTAATAACTCCTGTTACATCACCACACTGCCTCTACCATGCCCTGTACATTCCAACTTAACCCTCTCACCCCTGCTGCCATGTGACAATGAAAAGGCAGGGAATGGTGTGAAATGGCAGGAGAGATAAATACAAGTTACATCAGTAAGTTGCTACAGTTGCTGCAATTTCATTTCAGACATGAGAATCAATAATACTGCTCTAATATGACACATACACGTATGCTTCTACATTTGTAGTGTCACGAAGGCAAGGCAACCATTGTCTCACGAGACAGACACTTCCATACCAGTGGGTCTAACTTGGTCTGTACTTGAACCTAAATATCATGTTTCACCCCAACAGTGTTGACTTGACCACTGAGACTACTATGTCCGGCAAAGCTGCAAAATATTAATCAAAACTTCCCATGGTCAAGGCAAGGCCACCAAAGAGGTCAATTCGACTCAGGAGTTAAGGCGACTTACCTGTAACAAGTCCGTTTGAGAAGAGTCGAATGAGGTTCTTGACATGGCCCCTCACTGGCATCTTCACTTCCTCCTCATGCTCTGCTGGCTCCATCCCGCCGTCTCCAAGGTCCTGTCTCTGTACCATATCCCAGTCAACACCCAGAGGGAAGGGGATGAGACTGTGTCTGCTCCACGGGATCACTGAGTCCTGATACAGTCCTGCTTCCAGAACGACAAGCCCTATTTCTGGCAGTGTTCTGACACTGTCCTGTAGATATACAGCCGATCCTAGAGCCAGGATCCAAATGTCCAGGACGTGATCAAGGACAGAGTCCTTCAGACACTGCTTAGATCAACACTGGGTGAATCAGTGACATCCTGGTGGGGGTGGGTCAATAGATCACCAGTGACTGTCACATTCCAACGTGTCCACTTCTATCTCGTTGACGCCCAACTTTCCAACAGAATTGATACCTATCCTGTAACCATGTAACCTCAGTCCTGTAACCATGTAACTATGCCAAAGTGGTGTAAAGTCAACTGTTAATGTTGACGACAAGATCGATGTACTCAGTGAAAGGTCCTGAGGATCAGTAGATCCTGTTGAAAGGATCAACCCCTTCCGCCAGCTGCCGACACTCTGCGTGTGACTTCTTCCTTCACCCGAGGGTAAACACCAGGACTGAAGTAGCTTATAGCCTGACCACACCTGAGACAGTAGTCACTCAGGTAGACCCAGGTAGTAGGCCACTAGTGAAGTCCAGTCACTCAGTACACACCTGCAGTAGCTGCTGCACTGACCACTGACCAGTGTTGTGACTCACACCTACTTGTCACCTGTAATTAATCTTCTAATGAGTAGAGTCAACTCTCACATCCGTGTCACTGGGTCACATGACTGGACACCGGCCCGACAGCGCCAACAAACTGTCCTGAAGGGACTATACTGACAAGTTGAGACGGCGACGATGACTGCGGTCCAGTAGTGATACTGGTCAATCGCTGGACACAGGTTCTGTGGTCACTGCGGTTGGTTACGGCCTCTCCCCACCACTGACCTCATTCAGACCTGTGCCACGTTTATTCACCCTGAAGGCAACCACCCCTCACATTCCACTGCTCACAGCTAACTGGGTCAGGTCTAATGTCAGCTGTCACACAGCACCAGGCGTAGACAGTCGATCACGTCAGTGTGACAGTGCAATGGATCATTGTACTGGGATACCATAAATAATTATATTATTTTCTATTTATATGTACATTATGTAACAACATGCTGGTCAGCTGTTTAACATAGCTATTTAACTAAGGAAATATTGTGATTAATTAATTAAATAATTTACACATTGACAGGTGGTGAGTGAGTAGAGACTGAGAGCCAAGTTCATGTTTCCCTTGTCACAATCCACTAAGTCTCTCGTACTTGACTTCAAACTTAGTCACATCACTAAATCTTAATCAATTAAAACTAAGCTGATCAATCAGCATGGGCTAACTCGTCTAATTTGATTAAAATTATGTCACCAGTGAACAGCATGGTGTTTTATTGATTATAAGTTTGTTTGCTGTCCACCTGTACTGTCCAACTGTCCATCTGTACTGTCCAACTGTCCACCTGTACTGTCCAACTGTCCACCTGTACTGTCCAACTGTCCACCTGTACTGTCCAACTGTCCACCTGTACTGTCCAACTGTCCACCTGTACTGTCCAACTGTCCACCTGTACTGTCCAACTGTCCACCTGTACTGTCCAACTGTCCACCTGTACTGTCCAACTGTCCACCTGTACTGTCCAACTGTCCACCTGTACTGTCCAACTGTCCACCTGTACTGTCCACACTGTCCACCTGTACTGTCCACCTGTACTGTCCACCTGTACTGTCCAACTGTCCACCTGTACTGTCCAACTGTCCACCTGTACTGTCCAACTGTCCACCTGTACTGTCCAACTGTACACCTGTACTGTCCAACTGTCCACCTGTACTGTCCAACTGTCCACCTGTACTGTCCACCTGTACTGTCCAACTGTCCACCTTGCTGTTGACAATCAATATAATTTCATCATGTTTGCATGTGTCATTCAGTGCCATGGTAAATAAGGAAACAAAGTATTATTATTTATATGAGTCGCAGTTCCATAAACCAACATGGCAACATCTCACCACCGCAACATCTTCTTGTTAGCATCACAAATTGTAAACTCTGTGTCTTCCACAAACACACTCCTGCTCTAGGACTGTAATGTATGACACTAATTACTTCATATGCTTTCTGTTGGTAAGTGAACTTATTACAAAGTACAGTGTCCTGACTAAAGACCCACACAAGTGGACAATGCAGTTCTACAACTTCTTATGCACACATAGAATCTACTGTTTATTAATTTAATAATAATACATGATTGCAGGACAAAATAATTCCTTATGCATCGCTAAATATGAATTAGCCACTTTATAGAATCACTGTATTATTTTTTTGCTGCATATTAATGTTACTACGGTCTGTCCATGATACATACAAACACCAGCAGTAAGAAGAAAACACTGAAGACAGATAACACTGTGTGTCTGAGCCCACAGCCGTGGTGGGTCAACACAGTTCAAGTCAATGTCCAACTGAAGGGGGACACCTTGGAGACAGAACTCTGTGATCTGCAGGCTTATGAGGGGACTTAATCACCATCCCAAGGGGGCAATAACTCCTCCAGCACACCATTCAGTAGCACTGACCAGTGGACATTCCACTTGACCAGCTGACCACAGGGAATTAAGCTGCTCCCAGTCTAATTGTGCATGCAGCAACAGGTCCAGATTGGGATGATTAGACTCCCTCCCACTCCCACTCCCACTCCCAGCCCACCATCACCAGGGAAGCATCACCCCTGGTCACACAACAGGACTGGATTAATTACACCACAAACATGTCTGTTACAACACTGTTTCTACATGTAACTAAACACATCTTGTTTCTGTTTACATGTATGGGATGTGTTCTATATTAAACAAATATAAACTGACTGTATTGTGACTGCAATTACACCACACAGTCCACCTGCACTTTGTTTCAGTAAGTCTAATTGGGTTAAAGTTCTGGTCACAGTAAAGAATGTTAACTTAAAACACAAGTCAAGTGAGATTTCTACTATAACCACAATATTATAGTATCTATCTGTCTCAGCCGGAGGGTATACTATTTGAAGACACCAGATCTGATTTATATGAAAGTAACTGAACAAACCAGAACGCATCAATGTATCAACAGTGTCACCCCTGGGGCCTGGGCAAGTACAGTACTTCAGCACCCTGTAGTACTCACCTTCTGCCAGAGAAGAAGCTTCCAACATTGCTGCCATGAGTTCTATGTGACTGTACTAAATCCACACCCCATGTGAGAGGGTACTATCCAGTAACAACCCCAGTCCAACAGTGAGACTGCTGCTGTATGACCCAAGTAGCAAGACTCTCACACATTGCTGAGACCTGTTCACAGCCAGTGAAGTGTGACACAGGGCCCCAGGTGCATCCTTGAGATAACAGTGATTATGATGAAGTGATAAGCGGAGTACATACCTGGCCAGTGGTGTGTTCACTCAGCCCTCACGCCTCAGTTTCTTTTGCTAGTCTATGTACACAGATGTTTTCAAATTCCAAATTTTATTGACTGGTTGGCAAACCAGTAGCACTAGTTCACTTACACCATACTGCCACAGTCCAAATACACCTGTGTGATACCTCCCACATACTCACAGCTTCTCACGCTGAAAACACTGGATTGTGCTAGTTTCTGCATTAAACACACTCGTGAAGACATGACCCAAAACTCAAATTCTGACCAAGTTTTTATCGAAGCAGAATAGCTAATCTGCAGGCTTCAGTCAGAAACAGTCTAATCTGCAATCTACACAGTCAGATAACTAGATAACTACAACTTGGGTGGCTTGAATAAGGAACAACGAACCACTGAGTGAGCATAAATAGAGCATTGTCACTACTGAGTACGGAGTAGACAGGTGTCTCAAACCTTCATTGACACAACTGAGTATGGAGTAGAAAGATGTCTTAAACCTTCAAACTCAACTATCCTCATTCATAGCTAATCCCATTGGCTGGCATGTCATATTTAACAGTATTAATCTAATCCAAAGAGTTAATCCAAGAGGGCAAGTGGACATGGCAGTCTTTAGTTTGTTTATCCCATGGCATGTCTTCCTCAATACCAGTCAACAGTCTCCTGCGACACGTCTGGAAGTAACACACATCACGCACGACACGCACGCACGCACGCACGCACGCACGCACGCACGCACGCACGCACGCACGCACGCACGACGACAAGACTGACTCAGATGACTAGATGACTAATACAAACATCCAACATTATGATCATATGTTGCCATACATCTGACCAACAGAACAACCAGTGCTTACATAAGACTGCGGGAGTTGACACAGAGGAAAGGTGATGACGTGTCAAGTCTGTCCTCAAACTTGATGAAAACACTGTACAGACATCACTTGTGACAACTCTACATTCTGTGCACAATAGTGGACAAAATTACATCTATGAATTTTTTGTGGCAATACCTTGACCCTTAGGTTCTACTGACAGAGAAGTCAACAGACTTGTCATATCAGGAGGTCAGCAGAATGAGAACTGTGGTCATTGTGGTCAACTATGGTTTATATAGCTCTGTGTTCACTATGGTCAACTCATTCTGTCTTCTGTCTGTTCTGAGGTATCATATGAGTCTGTTTACTAACAGTAACACGCATGCACCACACACTGTCAACACACACAGTATGTTGTTACTTATAACCACATACAACAGCATTTCTATTGTCTAAGAGTAAATACAAAATGACATTTCTGTCCCAGAAGCTCCTGCAAACATTGATGGATTCAGGTCTACACACTGGACTCACCTTGCTTTGACCGCCGAGAGCGACACCTGGCGATGACAGCCCACAACGAGTACTTGTTCATGCCCCCACACCAACAGAACAGTGCCATGGCAGAGAGACGGTTCTACACTTGTCTTAACACTGTCTCTGTAGCAGTTGTGTTCTTTAGAGTACGGTTTAACCGTGTCAGTATGAGTGACCACTGAGTGACCACTCACTCACACTGCTCTTTAGTGCAGAGACGCACCTTCAAATATCCTTGCAACATGTGCCATGTCGACGGCCATTGTAATCCAAGAACACACGCAACGTGCGAAAACCCCACAGCTACAAATATTATTTCTACACAGCAATCACAACAATGTCTGTGATCTGAACGAGTATCTTCAGCGTTACCACAGCAACCGTGCACGTTGGAGATGTCTAGACACAACTCACAGTAATGGAGCTTATAAAATAAATCACGCCGGCTGTTGTCTGCATTAAAAAATGGTGCATAAAAACACGTTTAATGCAGTCTTATCCTGCTGTGGAGTCCACTGTGAAGACACAGTCAGTGGCACTGCTCCGTGACTGCACCTCAATAATTAAATGCCTTAAGTGCCCACCTACTGAGAAATGAAATTAGTAAGACATGCCAAAGTCAACAAATCATGACCCTGTCATCTACAAGGTGAATTGGCCATAAACTAATCAAGTCCTGTCCACCTCCTGTTGGTGATTTATCCACGTTCTTCGGTCAATGACAGCAGTGACCACCAGCTTCAATCATCCTCATCATCACCAAGGCTGTGTACATGTGTTGTACATCCACTGTCCACCTAATGTCCCTCTTTGTGCCCTACGAAGTATCCGACCAGTCGGTGGAGCTGTCCACCAGTGAATGTCTTTGATGCTCTGAGTACGACTGTCACTTCCAATGTCCCAATGTCCTCTTCCCGGTTATTTTTGCTCCAGTCCCAGTTTCCCTCCCTGTGCCTCCAGTGGCAGGGCTGATGTCCTGTCTCCCACGGAGTGATGTATCCCCTCTCTCTCTCTAAGCCGGGCTCACCAAACTTCCATCAATAGACTGAGGCAGCCCTAGTAACCACAAATCACAAACACACTGTTGCCATGGCAACACAAATCCATCACTTCTCCGGTGTTGAGAAAAAATACTGCCTGCAACATTCCCAAATCTGTGCTGACGTCACTGGTGATACTGCAGAGAGAATCACACACATCTGTGAGTGCGGACAACTTGGGTGATGCGAGCTGATCAGAGTGGACCAGCGTGCACACTGACACACCCACTAACTCACTAACACGCCCCACGCACACACCGTGTCTCAGCGCTCCAGCATGACCAGCAATCAATATCAAACCTACGCAGCCATCTACTGGCAACATGCACTGGACGTAAACTGTCTAATAGACAACATCAACACTGCACTGGACGTAAACTGTCTAATAGACAACATCAACACTGCACTGGACGTAAACGGTCTAATAGACAACATCAACACTGCACTGGACGTAAACGGTCTAATAGACAACATCAACACTGCACTGGACGTAAACTGTCTAATAGACAACATCAACACTGCACTGGACGTAAACTGTCTAATAGACAACATCAACACTGCACTGGACGTAAACTGTCTAATAGACAACATCAACACTGCACTGGACGTAAACTGTCTAATAGACAACATCAACACTGCACTGGACGTAAACGGTCTAATAGACAACATCAACACTGCACTGGACGTAAACTGTCTAATAGACAACATCAACACTGCACTGGACGTAAACTGTCTAATAGACAACATCAACACTGCACTGGACGTAAACTGTCTAATAGACAACATCAACACTGCACTGGACGTAAACTGTCTAATAGACAACATCAACACTGCACTGGACGTAAACTGTCTAATAGACAACATCAACACTGCACTGGACATAAACGGTCTAATAGACAACATCAACACTGCACTGGACGTAAACTGTCTAATAGACAACATCAACACTGCACTGGACATAAACGGTCCAATAGACAACATCAACACTGCACTGGACAATGGTCTAACAGCCCACACTTGGACTGTCCTGAGACAAAACTGTTTCCTCAACTAGTTTAACCAGGATGAATGTGATTCTTTCATGTTAACAATAATCGAAAATACATACTGTATAACTACTTTTACAATGGGCCAAGAGGCTCTGAATGAAGTCGTTTGCATTATAAATATGAGTTTCTTATTATTAATGAACTGTTTTTGGTGAACCATAGTCCCTGACATTCTCCTCACTATTAGATTATTATCATCCAATTGGCTTTTTCTCTGGTCATTTATATGTGATGACCAGAAACAGAGCCAGATTGTGCAGCAACATGACTGATGTCTATGCTGGACATTAGTGGTCTAAGTCAAGGTGGAGACACCTACTTCCACTCGAGTGACTTCACTCAGTCAGCACAGTGATCAGAATGCAATTGATATCAATGAAGTTCAGACAATTAAATTAACAGAGGCAATATATTATATTTAGTTCTATTTTACAAGAAACTTCAAACAACTAACAAGAACAAGAGCAAGTAACAAGAGCAAGTAATAAGTACGATTAATCAATTAATCACATAAGTACTTTTTTAAGTACTTGAGAACAAGTTTTTCTATATAATTTGTATGATACTAGTTGCATCAGCATTTTGCATAGATTTGATTTGTCCACCTGGCCCATGGATGATTAAGATGTGCTGTTTGATTGATAAAATACATGCAAGGTACTCTGACACTATTTGTAAATAATAATGTTTAAAATTTAATGAGTAAGAGTTCTTTTATATTGTGATTAAAAGTACAGGTAATGATTATTAAGTGCATTTTTGTGTACTCAAATACCAATGACTTGTACGTGCCACCATTTCGCAGTCGATACGGTGATAGAATGTTCTCAGTAGCAGGTCCACGACTGTGGAACTCTCTCCCTGCCGAGATGAAGAAAACCTGTTGCCTCGTGACTTTTAAAAGACTATTGAAAATCCACCTGTATATGAAGTGTAGACACCTGTCAGTTTATTTAATTTGTATTTTATTTTTACCTATTTATTATCTTGTACATGTTTTACATTAATTTTACATAATGTCATACTCATTATTTTATTATCAATATACCATTTATTTTAATAATTATCTTTAGCTAACATATTTATTTTATTATTTATTACTATTACTTTTTATAAATATGTTATGTATTTTATTTACCATAACAAACTTAATATTATAATTCTACGACACATGTATACATACTCATGTACAGCGCCTCCGAATGGATATTTCTAGATTTATGGCGCTTTATAAATGTTCTTCTTCTTATTATTATGAGTACTGGGTACTGCTGGCCCAATGCAATACTTACTTCAGCCCACCAAAATGATCTGTGATTGTAGTTATTCCTATGTATGTAAAATTATATTCTATAGCATTAACCCTTTACATTACATTTGCTATGAATGTTGACTGGCACAGAATGAATTTCTCCGTGGGGGCTATAAATATAGCTGATCCTATCTTGGAATACACCCAATCCCTGGGTGAGACCTATGGGAGACCTGTGTGAGACCTGTGTGAGACCTGAGTGAGACCTGTGTGTGAGACCTGTGTGTGAGACCTATGGGTGAGACCTATGGGAGACCTGTGTGTGAGACCTATGGGAGACCTCTCGGTACCACCGCCACTCCACTGAGACAGACCAATGGCTTCTATTGTGACATTTGTGGTCTTCCAGGAAATTACAACTCCGCATAAATCAGCCAGAAATACCAGGCAGGCAACCAAGACATTAGCAGTCCACCCATGACTGACCCAGGCCCAGTTTATGGACAATGGGAACGCCACAACAAATTACTTCCTGGGAGGATGTGCCAGGCCAGGCCAGACAGAGGGAACTAGAGCTTATTGTCCCAACTCAGGGGAGACCCGATATAAGACACATCAACTTTGTTGTTCTTGAAGATACAACCTGTACATGGTTAGCTTCAACAACAATTGTAATTAACTGTGTCATAAAATATGCTTAATTGCAATTATAAACTATGTAAATGGGATAATTGTTATGACATGTCTGTAATATTGGTATAATGGTCAGTTATTAAATTATGTAACTGACTTTTGAATCCTAAGAATGGTTTATAGTAACTTACTGATACTGGTCAAGAACACTACCTGTTATGCAGTCAGTGAGCCAACCAGACAGCTCCAATACGGTGTACTAGAAATGGTCAGCAAATGATGCAAACTGTAACTACATTATTGTTATCAACTACACATTGACCATCAGATCATCCTGTTCTCAGGTGCTGTAGCAATTTGTTGTTGATCCCGACTTGTTTCACCTGACAAGGACACATTCGGTCTGATCTGTCTGTATGAATCAAGTGTTGCCATGACAACGTGGTTCTTGAGCCTAGTTTAATGCCCCATATAGAAAGATCACAGATGGACTATTGATGCATTATTGATGTAATCAAGCGAGTACTCCTGGCAGAGGCAGACTGTCTGGCTACAAAACACACACACGCGGGCAAATTAGTGCTTTACTTTGTCAGTGCGCACCATGCACTGGTGGGAAACAACTCACGTTAATTAGTCCTGCAAGTGGGTTGTTTTGTGGGTTGTTTTCAAAAAGAATGATTCTGCAACGAGAAATTAGATATCACAGGTTCCCTCCATAACCATCATAATACACATTAACTTGCACCAGTCGTGGATCCTTCTTGCAACAGTGTTATACTTTTTAAATAAAACATATAAATCTCATGAGCACTGTATATAAGATATTTGGGTCTTCTTGAAAACAAGCCAACTTCACGAAACTGTTGTTCTGAGTGGAAATCGTTCAAATAAAAAGAAATTCTTTAAAACCCAAATTATTCACTTAAAAACAATTGTTATGGGACATTGAATACGAATACTAATCTCGACCATGAATGACAACACAAACATTGGTGATCTGACTGAACTGACTGCACATCTAGAGTAAGACCCATCTATGGAAAACTACAAAATACAAAATATTTAATTTAACATATATCAATGTTCAGTAATATCAAATTCACTGCACAGCATACACACGTATACACACATGACAATACACCTTATGTAGGACACCACACTGCACACAACTCATGTCAATAGCCAATATTGGCCCCTTACTACGTACCCCATTCAGATTCAGATGGCTCTCGGAGATGTGATTTTAATTTGGCCACACAGCACATGTCCTCTCATGGGACATTAGTGTCACAGATCTAGATCTAACTGGACATCTCACTGGCTGTCACCTCATCTGGCCTTGGTCACTGTCTCACTGAGCAGTGGTCATCTCAGGGGACATGTGGCTGGCTAAAGATGTCATTACACAGCTTACAGTTTCTAAACTACCACAACAACAGACATTAGGCTGTACTGATAATTGTTTTGTTTAAGGGCATCCTACCAAGAAATGTTAATAACTTTTTGTTAACTTAAATAATTTGTCTTAACTTTCCTGTTTTCATGGTAACAAAGAAAACATTAGTCACGATGATGTCAAATTACTATTTCAGAACATTTATGTATACGCAACTATGTCACTCTTTAATATTGAATAACAACATAATTATAATTTCTGATTTGATAAGTATTTCCCTTATTCTCCTAACAAGGTGTTTGAACAATTCTAACAATCTTGTTAAATATACTTGTTGTGTTATTACATGTAAATTAATTGATAAAACACAAGAATCAGAAGAAATCTGTCCAAGCCTTCAGACACCAGGAGTATTGTTGAGGCAATGTTTACTGCGCCAGACAGAAGGTCTCTCTGAGACTAGGGGGGGGGGGTTCACTCTGATTAACACTGATCAGCTGAGTGCACATTTCACAGCATAATTAACCTCCACTGACAAGTGTTTTAGAAATTACACGACATTTGAATACCTCAAGTTTCCTACAAACCATTTTAAAAACCTAACACCCCTGGCTAGACCCAGTCAGTTATTTATCATGACGACACCAATCAAAATGACACCTGTAACAATATGCAAAATACACACACGGACAGGAGTGACATCTGTCATAATTTGACAGCTCTGATACCACACCGCACAAAAACATAATCTCTACACACTCAACACTAAACAAGTCTCACAGAAATTCAGACAACCTGTGTAATGTTATTTGTATTGGGTACTTTCTTGCATTGCAGAATGGCACAAATGTGGTCTTACGTCTGCCAGTGAAATGTTAAAATTAGAAATTAAACAGACTACTGGGAGATTAGCTACTGTTTGCAACCATGCTATTACAAAACGATAACCAATGCTATAGGTAACACACACACGCACACCAGATACTAAGTCAGTGCTGCCACCTAGTGAACTATCTAGAACCACTGCCCACTTGTCTAACTAGACCCAAACACATACTGCATAAATACTGACTTGCTCAACTACTTCAAGACACATGCGCAAAGTCATGTACCGGTATACTGCATACTGCCACTGCTCAATACCTAAAGATATCAATATTTCCGCAACTACCCAAGACAGTGATTAATGGCACATGTAATGCACTGACAGATTAGACAAGGTGTGATTTCATCCTACACAGAACAGTCTGAATGAACTTAAATAAGAAGCACTATCCATGGTTAGTTTGAAATAGTAATGGGATAAGCCGCTGCAGTGCTACTCCCTCTGGTGAGGGATATCGCAATCAAGCATCACAAATTGGTAGACATATTGAAATGGGTATCTCGTCTAGCATTTTAAAAATTGGTTTGAAAAAAACAAGATTGTTACTGCAAAAAGGGTCCAAACCTAAAAATGGCGTGCTAAATGCGGTTTCACTTTGTATGCATACATGCATGAATGCACATATTTTGTATAGAAATGGACCAATATAAACATGGTTTCAAAAAATATATATATTAATTATAAACATATTCATGCACATGTATGTAATTTTTACGAAATTCTCAAACCTCAGCCAGTCAAATTCTGAGAGCCAGTCTGTCAAATTTTCTTTTTGTCTTGTCATGTCAACAATGCTGACTGAAAGCCTTATGCAACAGGTCGGCCGAATCCTTCTACCACGTTTCTGAACCAGCCACCAGTAGCAGGTACTGGTGGCAGCTTCAGTTCAGTCGCCAGGACCATCTGACCATTGCAAACAGATAATGCACCAACTTAACTTGAACATATGGCATACATCTATTGCAAACAATCTGATATCTTACACCAAATGTAAATTTATTGCTTGTACTATTGTGGAGAATTAAACTGGTTTAGTGGTTAGATGGAAAACTACAGCCAATTGTGGACTCACCTATACTGTGGACGTCCAGCGAGCACTGACCAATGGACTCGACTGACATACTTGACAGCAGAAAGACGCCTTTGGCCATCTTGGTGACGTCTCGCACACAAAGTGTACTGGGTGGCTGGTGCTGCCGCCTGGTGACCTCCTCGGAACCACCAGTCACAGTGAGGGTGAATGGCTGCTTCGCAGCAGGACTTGTGCATAGTGATGGTGGCGCTGCCTTGTGGTGGATGATCTCAGGACTACATGTGGCGCGCACCGCCTGAGGCTTGGTGTCTGACGCCGCATGGCGCTGATTTGACTGCTTCTCTTTGAACGCCTGGTACACGGTCTTCTCACTGGTGGCGCCACTGCTGTCTTCGAATGTTTTCAGTATCCGTGCTGACTGCAGCGGCATGGGTGACTGTTCTGATGGCTGTTGCATTGTGGGTACTTTCTCCTTTCCACCGGTGCTGTTTTTCTCCGAGGATTTCCCACCGGAGAAACGTCGCATCAGCAACTGGCGAATGGGTGACGACCTCCGAGATTTATTTTTCTGTGTGGCTCCACCTGGTGCTGCATCATGTGCCGTAGCGTCAGTAGCATCAGGGACATGCAGACTACTGTTGCTACTGTTTGTCGTACTGCCTTCAGAAGCGTTACCATGGTGACCGCAGCTTTCACTGCGTCTACTTCCTGCCTTGCGCAGTGACTTGGGAGACATGTGGGAGATGCGACGTAACATACGTGTAATACTGCTGCTGATTGTCTGCGTTTTGTCGTCGCCCTGTGTTGGTGGCGCCTTCTGGGGAGAGGACTGGCGGCCGGTGTCCTTCCTCGGAGGTTTCTGTGTGTCTACAGTGCTGCCACTGGACAGAGCCTTCCATGACTCTCGTGTGCGCTCAGCCAAGTTGCGCAGCCGCGACCGACTCCGTTTCTTCTTCCCGTTCTCCGTGTGTCCGTCACACACCTTCCCATCATGCACAGGGTGCGACCGGCCATCTAGGACAACGTTCTTTGCATGAACGTACTCTTTCTGTATGACAGTAGCGCGTCGTTTCGTCTCCACGGCAACGACCCCTGCATCGGGTTTATCAACCGAGAGATGTCTACACATAACTTGATTGTCACATGATCGTGACTTGTGACAGGTGCCGCATTCGGGGGTCAAGAGGTCAGAGGAAGACTTGCTGCCCCCCAGGATGTGTCTCCGTTTGTTCCTCCACTCGTCACTTGATGTCGCCACCGCTGCCCGACTACGTTCTGGTGTAGGACTACGTCGCCGCGGCTCTGACAACATGTCACATGACCGCGTCTGCTGTGGCATCGCACTACTTCTTGAAGGCGAAGTGTACGAGTCATCTGACAACGTCGAGCGACTTTCGCCCTTCAACGGCGCCATCTGTACTCGTCTCGGAGAAGTGACAGCAGAGAAACTAGTCCGGTATGGCTGCGGGATACGAGGGATGATGTCATCACCGTCATGTCTGTAGCATCGACTGGGGCTTGCGTAGCGTGTAAGTCGGTCACGCACTATGTGTGGCGATGGTTCTCGTGACCGTGAACCGTACTGCGAGAACTCAAACTGGCCACTTTGGTGTCGTGGCATACGACCCCGGCCCTCCACTGACTGCTTCGTCTCCATCGTCACATGAGTACCGTCACTGGCCTGTAGGTGGCGTAACTGCAACAAAAGAATTATACTTTCATTGCATGTTGTTTACTATGAGAAATAAACCATCTGTCTACATTAATTAACACAGTAACGTAAACCATTTTCCAAACTATCTTGACACTTTATGACGCATCAACCCAAGAGCACCCATTCTGTGCCTACAGACGGTGCTTACACACAGGACGCCATTACTTTTGTCTTTGTCCTTTCTTTGGTGTCGTAATTTCAACAAAACATCGCACAAGGTAGTAGACACTGAGTGAGTCAGCCAAGTTCACCTGCTTACATGTGCATACTAAGTTGTTTTATAAACCGGCATGTCTGTGTGGTTTAGCGTTTCACTCTGTGGTTTACCTGTCTACAAAAAGATGGTCATTTGTCATGAGCAGTGTCAGCGGTGATGTGCGTGTTACAATCAATACACAGGACAGTGTACAATGGTCTGTCTGACTTAACATGTCTCACTATAGCTATTACATCACAGCTACAACTGACAATACAGGCATTGTACAGACAGACATCATGCAGGGCTAATACAGTTGGCTGGCTGGCCGGCTGGGGCAGCACTAGACTGGCTGCTCTAGTCAGTATGTGAAAGCTCTCACGACTTATGTCTATGTTACATGTAGGACCAATCAGACAATAGGAGACTTATATCTGTGTTATGTTTAGGACCAATCAGACATGAGGAGACTTATGTATGTGTTTTATATATAGGACCAACCAGAAATGAGGAGACTTATGTATGTGTTTTATATATAGGACCAACTAGACATGAGGAGACTTATGTATGTGTTTTATATATAGGACCAATCAGACATGAGGAGACTTATGTATGTGTTTTATATATAGGACCAATCAGACATGAGGAGACTTATGTATGTTTTTTATATATAGGGCGAATCAGACATGAGGAGACTTATGTATGTGTTATATATATATAGGACCAATCAGACATGAGGAGACTTATGTATGTGTTTTAGGTATAGGACCAACTAGACATGAGGAGACAATGTCTGTGTTATGTATAGGACCAAACATACACAAGGTGACTTGTGTCTGTGTCATGTCTAGGAACCAACCACACATTAGGAGACTTATGTCTGTGTTATATATAGGACCAATATAATAAATGTCCATACATCCAAGGTACTTAAACTTGATTTATGTGGCTCATTACAGACAATGAACTATACACGTTTGCCATATAATTAACAGTAAATAAATGCATGTATGTCTTCATCTTATACAAGTGTGTCACAACTGTGTGTGTCCCTGTGTCAACACAACCTTATATATTATTATCTATGGTAACTTGGTCCCACAGACCCACGCAGCTTGTAGCCTGGTAGGTGACTATAATGCATTCACTAATGAGCCACACTTGGGCAGTTAGCCGTAATCACATTATTTTACACAACCACGGCACACTACACTGTACATATTACACTACTGACTAGAATGCCACACTTACAGCTACCACAACACAACACGTTATAATGAGTAGCCACGACACTGTGGATGATCTACCTGAGGTCATCTCAGCTGTGTCCCTGTAACTGAGACTCATTGTTAACAAGACTGGTGCATGCTGACATACTGCATGCTGACATACTGCACTTGACATCCACACAACTGTCCCCGCCAGTCCTGGCACATAGATCTGTCACTCCACCAGACTCACTGCCAGATGTGGACAAAGCTGTGTTAAGGACCATCATGACTCTAGTTGTAGTTGTTTCCAGCACTCAGCATTGTTCTATTAACTGACTCGTCTGTGAACACTCAGTTTACACTGTATATTGTGGCTACAATGTTATAATCTTACAAAGTTACGTGATGATGTACACCATTGTGTTGAGGACCATCTCATTCTGGATGTACACCATTGTGTTGAGGACGATTAGGATATGGACCACTGTGTTGAGGACCATCTCATTCTGGATGTACACCATTCTGTTGAGGACGATTAGGATATGGACCACTGTGTTGAAGACCATCTGGATGTACACCATTGTGTTGAGGACCATTAGGATACGGATCCACTGTGTTGAAGAGCATCTGGATGTACACATTTGTGTTGAGGACCATTAGGATACGGTCCACTGTGTTGAAGAGCATCTGGATGTACACATTTGTGTTGAGGACCATTAGGATACGGTCCACTGTGTTGAAGAGCATCTGGATGTACACATTTGTGTTGAGGACCATTAGGATACGGTCCACTGTGTTGAAGACCATCTGGATGTACACCATTGTGTTGAGGACCATTAGGATACGGACCACTGTGTTGAAGAGCATCTGGATGTACACATTTGTGTTGAGGACCATTAGGATACGGTCCACTGTGTTGAAGAGCATCTGGATGTACACATTTGTGTTGAGGACCATTAGGATACGGACCACTGTGTTGAAGAGCATCTGGATGTACACATTTGTGTTGAGGACCATTAGGATACGGTCCACTGTGTTGAAGAGCATCTGGATGTACACATTTGTGTTGAGGACCATTAGGATATGGACCATTGTGTTGAAGAGCATCTGGTGTACACATTTGTGTTGAGGACAATCGAGAAATAGACCAAAGACCATCAGTTTAACCATCATTGAAGACCATCAGGATTTAAACCACTACATTGAAGACCATTAGGAAGTAGACCATTGTGTTGAGGACCCTCAGTGAACAGACCTAGAGCAACAGCAGTGCCAGCTGTGGCCCAGTAACAAGCTGGCAGGTCACACTGACACAACACACAGTACATCCTCTATTTCAACACACAAGTGGACCAGCACACACAGCCTGGCTCTGGCTGAGACACCAGCACACACAGCCTGGCTCTGGCTGAGACACCAGCACACACAGCCTGGCTCTGGCTGAGACACCAGCACACACAGCCTGGCTCTGGCTGAGACACCAGCACACACAGCCTGGCTCTGGCTGAGACACCAGCACACACAGCCTGGCTCTGGCTGAGACACCAGCACACACAGCCTGGCTCTGGCTGAGACACCAGCACACACAGCCTGGCTCTGGCTGAGACACCAGCACACACAGCCTGGGTCTGGCTGAGACACCAGCACACACAGCCTGGCTCTGGCTGAGACACCAGCACACACAGCCTGGCTCTGGCTGAGACACCAGCACACACAGCCTGGCTCTGGCTGAGACACCAGCACACACAGCCTGGCTCTGGCTGAGACACCAGCACACACAGCCTGGCTCTGGCTGAGACACCAGCACACACAGCCTGGCTCTGGCTGAGACACCAGCACACACAGCCTGGCTCTGGCTGAGACACCAGCACACACAGCCTGGCTCTGGCTGAGACACCAGCACACACAGCCTGGCTCTGGCTGAGACACCAGCACACACAGCCTGGTCTGGCTGAGACACCAGCACACACAGCCTGGCTCTGGCTGAGACACCAGCACACACAGCCTGGTCTGGCTGAGACACCAGCACACACAGCCTGGGTTCTGGCTCTGGCTGAGACACCAGCACACACAGCCTGGCTCTGGCTGAGACACCAGCACACACAGCCTGGCTCTGGCTGAGACACCAGCACACACAGCCTGGCTCTGGCTGAGACACCAGCACACACAGCCTGGCTCTGGCTGAGACACCAGCACACACAGCCTGGCTCTGGCTGAGACACCAGCACACACATCCTGGCTCTGGCTGAGACACCAGCACACACAGCCTGGCTCTGGCTGAGACACCAGCACACACAGCCTGGCTCTGGCTGAGACACCAGCACACACAGCCTGGCTCTGGCTGAGACACCAGCACACACAGCCTGGCTCTGGCTGAGACACCAGCACACACAGCCTGGGTCTGGCTGAGACACCAGCACACACAGCCTGGCTCTGGCTGAGACACCAGCACACACAGCCTGGGTCTGGCTGAGACGTGGGTTTAATTGATTCCGAGGCTGTCAGACCAAATCAAATGGGAGCGTATCTGTTTTGTTATTAACAGTGTGTTTGTAGTTTCAATAAATTACCTATTAAATATATAACGCATAGGTCCAAGATGTTGTATATAAACTAAATAACACTAATTTATGGGCGACATGTTTTTTCAAAATTCAGTGGTGAGTTTTTGTAAGTGTAAGAACTCACCTTGTTTAGTTTGTTTTGATTTTATCACCTCAGGCGTTGGCACAGAGCATTCCCTGCACCCAGTGCGCTCATTCACAACTGTACAGCCAGTCTGACCTGACTGCCCATACAAGAACACAGTCATCTGGTCTGAGAAACTGATCACCAGGGACCGTCCATCTGACAGCCGGGCTTATATATGTCTAGCAGCAGCAGCAACAGGCTGACTGATGCATCGATAGGGGCACATGATGCCACACACACATCCGTGAGTGACTGGCTGACAGGGCCACTCACTCCCTTCCCCACATTATCTCATCCTCATCCCACGCCACATCACTTGTTACTCTCTCTACACCGTTGCCATAGCAACCATTTAGTTTTCTTTAACATGCATTCAAGCAGCACCACATTTACATTCCACAAGCCAGTGGTGCCAGTGACGGGGGCGACTGAACCACCAACATGAGACTGTCATCTCAATGTGTGCGCTGTGTGTGACAAGCACGCATGCACATCTACATGTGTAACACAAGCATTGCATAGTTAAGACAAATACATTAAGAGGTAATACAAATTACCGCACGCCTTCCCACCGCACGCCATCCCACCGCACGCCTTCCCACCGCACGCCTTCCCACCGCACGCCTTCCCACCGCACGCCTTCCCACCGCACGCCTTCCCACCGCACGCCTTCCCACCGCACGCCTTCCCACCGCACGCCTTCCCACCGCACGCCATCCCACCGCACGCCTTCCCACCGCACTTACGTCACGACGCCTTCCACCGCACGCCATCCACGACTTCCAAATTCCCACCGCACGCCTTCAGACCTCCCACCGACGCTTCCCACCGCACGCCTTCCCACCGCACGCCTTCCACCGCACGCGTTCCCACGACGTTCCCACTGAGACCCCCCGCCGCTTCCCACCGGACGCGCTTCCACACGCCGCTTCCCACCCAGCGCCTTTCCCCACCGACGCTTCCCACCCACGCACGCTTCCCACCCACCGACGCTTCCCACCGCATCGCCTTCCACACCGCAGCCTTCCCCACCGCACGCCTTTCCACCGCACGCCTCCCACCCACCGCACGCCTTCCCACCCACCGCACGCCTTCCCACCATCGCACGTTCCCAGACCCACCATGCACGCTACCACCGCACGCCTTCCACCCACCGCACCTGTCCCCCACCGCCGCTTCACCACCGCACGCCTTCACCACCGCACGCCTTCCCGCACGTTACCACCGCCCTTCCAGCCGTCCACCCACCGCACGTTCCCCCCCACGACGCCTTCCCACCACCGCACGTTCCCACCCACCGCACGCCTTCCCACCCACCACGCCTTCCCACCCACCGCACGCCTTCCCACCCACCGCACGCCTTCCCACCCACCGCACGCCTTCCCACCCACCGCACGCCTTCCCACCACCACGCCTCACCACACGCTCCCACCACACGCCTTCCCATCCACACGCCTATCCCACCACACGCCTTCCCACCAGCACGCCTTCCCACCACGCACGCCATACGATCCCACCGCACGCCTCCCACCCGCCACGCACATTCCCACCGCACCCTTCCACCACACATTCCCACCACCCCACCCGCCTTCCCACCACGTTCCCACCGCACGCCTTCCCCACCGCACGCCTTCCCACCACACGCCTTCCCACCACACGCCATTCCCACCACACGCCATCCCACCACACGCCTTCCCACCACACGCCTTCCCACCACACGCCTTCCCACCACACGCCTTCCCACCACACGCCTTCCCCCACACGCCTTCCACCGCACGCCTTCCCCGCCTTCCCACCACACGCCTTCCCACTCCACACGCCTTCCCACCACACGCCTTCCCACCACACGCCTTCCCACCACACGCCTTCCCACCACACGCCTTCCCACCACACGCCTTCCCACCACACGCCTTCCCACCACACGCCTTCCCACCACACGCCTTCCCACCACACGCCTTCCCACCACACGCCTTCCCACCACACGCCTTCCCACCACACGCCTTCCCACCACACGCCTTCCCACCACACGCCTTCCCACCACACGCCTTCCCACCACACGCCTTCCCACCACACGCCTTCCCACCACACACCTTCCCACCACACACCTTCCCACCACACACCTTCCCACCACACACCTCCCCACCAAGTCAGATCAACTCTAGACATAAATCTGTGGCAGTACACATTGATCTAGCTATGCTGAAAGTGGTTAATTTTCTCTGCAGAATATCAGTGAATGTGTGCACAGAATTACACAGCCAAATACACAAGTTGACCCATGGCTGACCACCACTGCCAACAGTGGACACTGCAAACACTGGACAGATTTCAGCTGTCCCCATCCTACACATGGAAGCTGTCCCCAACATACCCATGGAAGCTGTCCCCAACCTACTCATGGAAGCTGTCCCCAACATACCCATGGAAGCTGTCCCCAACCTACTCATGGAAGCTGTCCCCGACCAACCCATAGAAACTGTCCCCAACCTACTCATGGAAGCTGTCCCCAACCTACTCATGGAAGCTGTCCCCAACATACCCATGGAAGCTGTCCCCAACCTACTCATGGAAGCTGTCCCCAACATACCCATGGAAGCTGTCCCCAACCTACTCATGGAAGCTGTCCCCGACCAACCCATAGAAACTGTCCCCAACCTACCGATGGAAGCTCTCCCCACCCTACCCAAGGAAGCTGTCCCCATCCTACCCATGGAAGCTGTCCCCATCCTACCCAGGGAAACTATCCCAAACCTTCTCATGGAAGCTGTCCCCATCTTACCCATGGAAGCTGTCCCCATCCTACCCCTGGAAGCTGTCCCCAACCTACCCATGGAAACTGTCCCCAACTTACCCATGGAAGCTGTCCCCATCCTACTCATGGAAACTGTCCCCAACATACCCATGGAAGCTGTCCCCAACCTACCCCTGGAAGCTCTCCCCATCTTACCCATGGAAGGTGTCCCCAACCTATCCCTGGAAGCTGTCCCCAACCTACTCATTGAAACTGTCCCCAACCTACCCATGAAAGGTGTCCCCAACCTACCCATGGAAGGTGTCCCCAACCTATCCCTGGAAGCTGTCCCCAACTTACATTAAGGAAGCTGTCCCCAATCTACCCATGGAAACTGTCCCCAACCTACCCATGGAAGCTGTCCCCAACCTACCCATGGAACCTGTCCACAACTACCCATGCCATACATGGAAGTCTGGTCCAGTGATTGTGTCATTTTCTATATCAGTGACATCACAAGTAGCATTCCTGGCTAATGTCAGCCCAGTGCCTACATCCTGCAGTGTTGGGACTGTGGGCTGCCTAGTGCCTTCTCCCAGTGGACTGTTCCCTGACTGTCCCTACTCATCCCTGCCTCATTAGCCTCAGTCCTCCCTTGGTGACTCACAGAGGAAGCCGCTGACATCACATGTCACAATTATCATCAATGTAGCAGCTTCACTAAGATGCTAATGAAGGCTTCAGTATAAAAAAAACAAGCAAACAGACAGAAAATGGGTAATTCTGCACGGGATTGTCTTGTTTCCTGAGATCTGGTAAAAAAATTGACTAATTCCACATAAAACATTTTGTTCTGGTTACGTGACATAAAATCAATTACATTTTTTTAAACATTGTATGATACAAATAAATCACCTTTCACAGTTGGTTACCAGCTACCACAGTGCGGAGAAATGATAGAATGTTCTATGTGCTGTTGCTACCACCCACCGCTGAATGTGCCACAAAATGTGGTTGAGAATGTGTAGTGAGAGGATGGAATAAGACAGTAGACACAAGCCATCTAACACTGTCAGACATGAGATGACATTGACAGTGTAGATGACCACAGACCAACTGTCAACTGTCATACACACTCACCTAGGTTGGCAACTTGGCACAGTGGGGTAACCCTTGTCTCACCACCCCCTGGGGCAGAGTTCACCACCCCTGGGGCAGGATTGGTCTAGGTCCGTTATAGCTACTTCCCGTTATAGCTACTTCCTGTTATAGCTACAGTTTTTTCCCCATTTTAGCTACTCGTTAAGTTTGACAGGCAAACTAGTCCCGTTATAGCTACTTATTTAATTACACAATTCAGGAGGGGACAGCAAGAGGGAGCATTAACTATTTCAGATTACTGTAAGATTCCTACATGAAATGTATTATTGAAGGGCACATTTAAAAAAATGATATATAAGCGTAAATGTCAGTTATTTGAAATGGAAAATATACCATAAAACACTTGTGCAATTTTTTTTCTTCAAAAGACAACTACATTAATTGTACAGAGTACAGAATTGCATTTATCAAAAAATATGTTTCCTCACCACTTTCGCAAACTTTGAATTCTATCCCTCAACATGGTTATTTGTTCATTTGTCAGTTTCTGTGTAGGGGCATTCCATGTCAAATCAATCAATTTACATGACCGTCTTCGATTTTTATGAAATTTGGCATGTCGGTTTATGATCATGAGTCTATGCATCCCACTAATTTTTAGGTCAATCTCAGTCAGCATCCAAGCCATTGTTTCGCTTCAATTTGACACAGTAGTGCTTGAACTAGTCCAAATGTGTAGTGTTAAAATAAAATAATATGTATGTGATATATATAATATAATATATATAATATATATATATATATATATATATATATATATATATATATATATATATATATATATATATATATATATATATATATACACATACATACATACATACATAGACATTCCACATGTCCATGGTGATTTTTTAATCAACATCAAGCCATGTCTCCACAAAGTATTCGTTACAAATTATCACTTGATTTTTTTGAAATTCCTCAGTGGGATACAATTATATCAAAACCATCCACCCCTATGGACATCAGCTGGATGGAGATGAAATAGTTAATGCTCCCTTATCTTATTACATTGTAAAATGGAGAAATAGAAAAGTAGCTATAACGGGACTAGTTCAACTGTCAAACTTAATTAGTAGCTATAATGGGAATAAAAAGTAGCTATAATGGGAAGTAGCTATAACGGGAAGTAGCTATAATGGGAAGACACCGCAGGATTCACTACCCCTCGGGCAGGATTCACTACCCCTCGGGCAGGATTCACCACCCCTGGGGCAGGATTCACAACCCCCTGGGATGGGGGCACATAACCATGCAGCACCAGTGACTCAGACAAGTTATATATACAGTACCATGCAACACCCCACCTGCTGCAGGTGCTGGGCTTCCCTCTAGTCTCATGCATTAACACAGGCCACATGGCACCCAGCTGCAGCTAGGCATGGCCGCTGTGAAGGAAGGAGGAAGGAGATAACTCAGCCTGGCTGACCCAGATGACAGAAGCCTTGTTTGTGTAATCTACTGTGTAGTTAAACATGCCAGCCATTCCAGCCTCATGTTGTTTGTCCTGCCTGATATCTCGCACATGTTATTTACAGCTGTGTCCACCAGGAATAGAGACACTGAGGCATGTGGACACTGGACAGACTCACCAAACACGGATGTGACGAAGCCACCCACTGTTGAACTCAAACATTGATACACCAACACCAGTAGATTGTGCAGACATATCTTATGCAATGGTGGCCTGTGCACTTGTGGCCCAGCTGCTAGTTCTACCACTGCTTAGAAGTGCCTCATTTTGATTTATTTGTCCATCTCATTTAGATTTATGGCAAAACCATTTTGCAGATATGTTGACAATACAACATATTCACTCATTTGTGAATCAATTTCCCGCAAATGTAGTGGTTTTACCATTTTACTAGGTTATTTAATTCCCATCCAAAAATGAAATCAAGTGCTTGTTCTAGTGGGAATCCTGACAAAGTAGTACACTGCAATTAGTCATGTTTTTGTTTTGATGTTCCCTGTCCTCACGTAGCAAACAACATATTATGCCACTGAAGCCTTTTAGTTAGTTGCATGTTACCAAAGTACATTTCCCTCAATCATTTAAACAAATCTGTGCACTTTTTTAAACCAACAGCAGACATTACATATTACACACATTACATGAGAGAACTCAAATCACAATGACGTAAACCATGCTTTTATCACATAGACAAGATATAGTGACGGTCATAGAAAATTGTGCAACTTTGTTTTTATCTTTAAAAAAGTCAAACATGAATATAGATCCAATAATTAAAAAAACTTCTAATACATTTTCTGACCAAGTTGTGAACCATGTCCACCATCATTATCTATTAGAGAACAGAAACTACAAACCTTTCTGTGTTGTCAAGTACAGTAGTCTCAACAGATGGCTGTTTAACACTGCGGATAATATTGTGGGAGCAGACCGCAATTACCTCAGTGTATTTTGGGAGTAGACCGCTATTATAACTATACACAGCTCTGACTGTCAGTCCTATTCCTACATCTCATGGCAGTCACTGGAGTCTATCAGCTTATGAATCACCAATCACCATCAACATCCTACACATGGGTATCCTTTATCCAACCACCTTCAGCAGCTGTCACAGACCCAACATTCAACCCTACCCTTTCCCTCAACACTCAAGCAACTGTGGGCAAAGGGGATATCTCAAATGTGTTTATAAACTAAATAGGATCTAAAACCACCACGGCTAAGACTTACATAAGTACATACTTTCATGAGTAAAATGTATGTTTCAATCACTAACCACCAACGCTTATATAAACTGCCTTCAAACAAATTACTTCTGGCAATTTCATGACATTAAAACACAAAAGAAAATCATAGTGAAATAGCCAATTTGTAGAACGTACATCAAATACAACTGAATTAATTTAGTACTTACTTTTAATATATGTGAATGCCTCAACTATTTAGTGTTCATCAACTTGCAAATGTAGAACTGAAATGACTATAAATGACTATGTATGGTAATTACACTGGCCACTTGCAAACAGCAGACTGGGTTACTGAATAACTCCAATTCCAAACTTGGTTTATACATGTATCTAACAATAAAACAGTTTCTTTTTATAATTTACCCTTTTTACTGTCTTTCTCCACCTGGTGATCTAGTACAAGGCTAGTGATTCTAAGGGTGAAAACTAACTGCCAACCACTACAACTACCAGAGGTACACCCAACTCTTACAAACTGCTATACGTGTGTGAACCCCTGGCAACATCAACTGGGTAGCATATAGGCTTTTAACTCAGAATCTGGGGGTTCAGTAAAGGGGAATAGAGAAACACTTACCTCCAGCTGTCTACATTTAGCTGCTCTGTCCCATCCTACACAAGACTGTCTACTCTACTTGGCCAATTACACAGGTGACAAGAGAGACTGCATCAATGGCCTTCAGCTATTGGCTCTCACATTACCTGAGTACACTACAGTAACACTAGCACTGTGGCCACAAGGTGTGAGGTGGCAGCATTTGTCACAGCTGACTGGCTCAGTTCACAACAGTTAGAGGGGCTTAGCCCAATCATTATTCCTAAGCTGGATGTGCTATGTTGAACTGAGAAAAATTAGAAGAAACGTGAAACATACATTTGGCATGTAAAAATTAAATGGTCTATGTAAATATGAAAAACTATGCTGCACCTTTTTTGTAGCTATTTAGCATGTAGTTAAATACTGAATAGGGATCTTTCATTAGGCATCTAAAAAAAAATGTCCAGAGATGGTAGAGGCACTCCTGGTGCAAAAAAAAACAATGCCGCTTTTGGTCACTCAACATTAGCAATACACTAGTTATTATTCAACATACAACTCTGGTACTTCTTTCCCAGATGCAGTTATTGTATATACATTTTACAATAAATAATAAACATTCTTTAGCATGAGAGGTCAGGATAGTGTGTAATTTGACACTGGGAAAGTTGTGCTCTACTTCAACTTAAGTACCCTCCCAGAGTAGCTGCCTGGTGCTGCTGAAACCCTTCAAAGAACCCATTTAGACCAGCCTGGCTACCACTCTGTCACTCTCTCCTTGTACACAATATATCCTCAGTGGCTATTTCAGATGACAGCGCTCGCTAATTCAAACACATACTTTTCTGTTACTTAATTTTGCACTAACACTAACACAGAAATTAAATAAAAATGTTGACAGTTCAGTCCTGATGTAATAATATGCACAACGTTAACACTAACATATTCTTTATGCATATATTCCTTCCTTTTATGTACATTATCTGTTTATAAAAATAAAAAATTGACTTGTCTGTTACCTTGGTAAGTAGCTTGTCTTAATATATTTTGTGTGTTATGTACCAGTGTAGGAATGAGTATAAATATACTAAATTTAATATTTTACACAGCAGTACTATTATAAACTGTAATCCACTAATTCATGAGTTGTTTAGTTCCATAGGCAAAACTAGGCATATACATGATGTATAACATCTATGTATATATTATAGATATTATTTATAGTACATGCAATATTACAATTTGTAACATCTAAAATAAAAATAGTAAGGAGCATGTCCGGTGGCTATACTTTAACCTTAGCGGCTTAGTATCATCTGAAAAAAGTGCTGCGATGCCTATTTCCAATATAATTTGTAATTGTAATGTGTTAAATTAAAAAAAAATACGAAACGTCCATATTTTAATAATTATGCTGATGGCCACCCGTCACATCCTAGTCCTAGACATAGACGAGTCTAGACCTAGTCCTAGCCCTAAGCCTACGCTAAGGGCTAGGCATCACACTCCCATTGGAAGCAGACATAGAATAGGACAGATGCGTGACTATACTATGTATTTGTCGACGTGTATCTAACTATCTATGTGGCATGTGCACAGAGCCAGCCTGGGCCGCGACCCAGCCTCCGGCCACGGTCCCACCACCGCCATCACAGCATCAGTGAGTGATTCACGGCATCACTGTCACACAACAAACAGACGATTTCACGCTCTCAGAAACCATCGTTACATGTCACATATTTGACTTACCAATAATGTTGCATGCACATTACCTTGCGAACAGACAGCCGGTGTTACTGTTCACCCGTGCACGCATACAGTGTAATTACAGAACACGTAAACAAATACAAAATTTTCGGTTCTGCAAAACTCGCGCTCGTGCCTCGCGCGGTCTTTTGCCGGTGTCTTGCGGCAATAATATCCGCTGCACGGCTATAATGTCTACTTTGTCTACCTAACGGCGCCACTATCTTGTCAAAATACGCCTCCACTTTGAAAGCGCGTCTCTCGGAGGGTAGGCCTATTATATTTTTTTACAAGAACTCTCATTAGTTTGAAAAAACGATTTGATTTAAATCTGCACATGAACTCCTTTTGTTAAATTATGTAAAACGTTTTGCATATCAAAATATT
>JAODUO010000487.1:305000-311456 GCA_025642075.2 Ridgeia piscesae
TTTTGTTCTGGGTACACTGTAGTCTAGGTTTATATTTCTTGGTTAAACCAAAAGAACTATGATGAAAAAGGATAGTCAAAATAACATAATGAGGTAAGAATGAGGTAAAAATTTTTTTTAAGTTTTCATGTTGACATGTTTTGTTTGTCTATACAAGAATTTTGATTTGGCATTTGATTTACAAATAACCTTTTCAGCCACTTTTCTCCAGTTAATGACTGATCTAGCTCTACACCTAGATATTTAACATGTGTTTGACATGTCAAACTGTAAAACAGCACATTTCACCTGAATGGATCGAACTACAGGTGTGAAGTTTACGTTTTGACCCAAAAAGAATTGATTGAGTTTTCCCTAGATGGAGGGACAATTTGTGATTAATTAACCACCTTCTGGCTGCCTCAAGCTCTAAGGAAAGACTCTTGGATCAGTCAATTGGGTGTTTTACCCGAAACTAAAAGAGCTGATCGAATCGTCAGTATACAAAAGAAGTTTGCAGTGAACGACCGTGGAAATATCATTAATATATATTAGAAACAATAAAGGTCCCAGAATTGACCCTAGTGGGACACCACATGTGTTAGTCATAGGTTTCGATATAGCTCCACCAATTTCAACTGATTGTTGTCGTTCATGCGAATTTAAACAATGCTATGGGAGATTTGTGAAGTCCTATTGCGTCAAATTTTTGAAGCATAATCTTATTGTTTACCGTAAGGCCTTCTGAACGTCAACAATTAGTACTCGCTTCTTTCCGCGAAACATCAAATGAGTACCTTGTTGTAGGCCTATATGCCATAGTAAATATTATTATTTACGTGGTAGTAGCTAGGTCAACATACAAAATAGGACTGATTGCGTACGTATCAACCGAATCGCTCCCCCGCATCTATAGAGCCCCGCATCCAAACGCAATAATGTCGCAATCTGTAAACATGTTGCTTTAGAGGGTTGTTTAAACAGGTTTATAGAGACCGAACGAACAAGACACTGTCATAACAAATGTATAGCACATAATCATTCACATCTAACATATTGGAATTTTATTCAACAGGCAATACGGTATTTTGTTACATTTAAGTGAATGACAGGAATTTTACAATGCTGTGTAGGTACGTCACATGCCCTACGTCATTGGGTCATTTACGTCTACTCCGGAACATTCCGGAATCTCCCGAATCAACAATTTGAAGGTCATGTTTGAGGACATTGGTCCAAATAACGCACTTCCGCCAATCCCATCAACGAAGTCATACGAAGAGGAAGGTACGGATATGGTGAGCACTTATTTGTCACATTTCCAGCCTTACGAGAGATTGATTTTAAGTAAACTTATAAACATCACATAATAATGTATAAACAATAGTCACTGCGTTGTTTTCGGAAGCTAAAATCGTGTAACAATATTAATGAACGGCAGATGTTTCGCCTGCCGGGTTTGCATTTGTAGTCGATAATGGGTGAATGTCAACGCTAAGCGAGTCTGGCAAGCATGTATTTTGGCAGTTAGCCGATTTATTGTAAGTTATGCGCCGTACTTAAGTTTTCCAAAACAGTTTAGTTGTTTTGACAGGACGTAAGTATTTTGTCGGCTGCCATTATATGGTTAGTGTGAGATATTGTTCGTGTCAAATGTGTGAATTGATAAATAATACAGAAAGTGAAAGGGTAATAAAATTATTAATATTTTGGATATATTCTATGCATCTAGATTGACTACGAGCATGAGGACTAAGGGTAATAAAATTATTAATATTTTGGATATATTCTATGCATATAGATTGACTACGAGCATGAAGACTATCATAGTTATTAGGAATAGTTCTTATTAGGCTATTAACAGTCATACCTATTAGGCTATTAAATTGTTAACTCTATGAAAGGCTCTCAATTTGAAAATTTAAGTGAAATAAACTGGTATTCAAATAAACCTGGTTGATCAACCCCAGGAACATGATTTGTAGAAAAGTTATATACATTCTGTTAAGTGATGTTCGAGCGCCAGTGGTCATTACTCATTACGTCAGTACCAACTGTTCTCTATCTGACACATCCTTTAAAAAAATCTTCTTTTAATGTAAGCCAACAAAATTGCCCACTAGGAGTGTGGTCAACCTCTGGTCATGTGATATAATATTTTGGGTGATTTCAGCAACATGCTGCTCATGTTACATGCAATGTTTTAGACATGACTGAGACCAGAGATGGAGTGATTACAATACACATGTACTCAAGTACGAGTACAATTACTTTGAACATGCATGAGTACGAGTGTTCAGAAAACAAATGTGCTAGAGTACTTATGATTACTTTAGAATGTACTCAAGTACGAGTACGATTACTTTAAAATGTAATCATGATAACGAATATCCTGTTTTTACTGTAAAGACGACCTCCAGGGAATCCCCAGATCTAGTGTTCTAACTGATTACTTCTATCCACTATCCAGGTGTTGTTATTATTAATAATCAGAGGACTTTCTCGTGTATTGAATGAATCATTTAATACTGGATTGATACTCAATGTGTCCATATATCATGATACTACAAATTAAAGGTATACTAGTGATACTGTAACAGGTGTGTTATAATGAGTGTCAATTTAGTGGTGGTTCAATATTCAATTATGTCAATGAAGTATCAAGATGAAAATTTACAGAACTTACAGAAATATTGCAATACATTAATTGATATATTGAGTATCGAACTAGCAGGATATATACTACTCAATAAATCAACTGGTATCAATCTGCCAATAAAGCAAGCCAGTTGCAATTGTGTACTTAGAGAAGGATTGCAGACAAATAATTTAATTTATGGTTTCTGAATCAAATACATGATGCATTTAACTGAAATGCTCAACAGTAATAGAACATTAACAGCTCAATTAATATTACATGTACTAGATTACTTCTAATATTGCCATTTCTATCGCTCTAATATATTTGCTTGCAACTGTTCATATGTAAAAATTATCGTAAGAAGTACTCATATTCGAGTACAAAGTATGATTACTCCATCTCTGACTGGGACATATTGGGGTGGGTATTTGCGCTGTACCCACGGCTGAGTTATGCAATAGCCACTGGCAATATCAATTGCAATAATTGTATAGTACGACTATGCTCACTCCCCAGCTTTACAAAGATGACCAGCCAGGGGTACTAGCATAGCGCAACGACTCCTGGCTTGCAAGGGTGTGTTAAGTTAACCCATTAAATGTTTGTTTTTCAGCTGTTACAAAAATAGCTGAAGATGCCAGCTTTCGCAATTGCCCGCCAGTTCACAAAGGACAGCTTTACAAAACAAGTGGTATGTATCTCATATCTACTGCTGACTGAGCATTGTTTTCATGATTTAGCATTACAGACGACATCATTTTGTGTGTTGCATGTTTGAACATTGTTGGATGTAGCCTGGGGTGGCCTACTGTCACTGCATCTGGTAGGAAGTAATTGAGGCATATCTGGTAAATCATTAATATTGGTCTGCCCAACTATTTGCACATTTTAAAACTAAATGCAGCAACACAGCTTTTTAAATACATTATTCACATGTCTGCATCAAGTTTTCCATATCTGCTAATTCATAACCCATAACAAACTCAACCTAGCAGTGCAATTATTTATTTGTTGGTAATTTTTATGTTGACCTAAAAATATTCTAACAACTTGCACTGGCATGTTTTACAGGAACAGGAAAGTGAAGACACAGAATCTACCGATATCACAACAAATTATGTAGATCTGATGTTTCTGTTTGTATGACTTCAGCTGCCGAGGACGCGGTCTCGTCAGTTTATGGGTCGCATGACACACAACCTGTTGTTCCGCACGGCCATCCTCATGTCATTCCTCGGTGTCGGACTGTCCACATTCAGCATCTCACAACTACATGACACGCGGCCCCGACACTTGTTCCTGCGTGACATGTCACCACCACAACAATGGCACAACGCACCAGTCAAGACAGAGGAGCTACACTGATGCCAGTGTCACCAGTATTATGATGTACAGAGGGCAATGGACTATATTATGATGTACAGAGGACTGTGCTGTGATGTACAGAGGGTGAATGGACTGTATTGTGATGTACAGATGGGCACAGAATGAAGGGTGGTGAATGGACTGTGGGGAGACAGGACTGTGCAGTTGTTTGTGTGTGGTTACTGAATGCCCCAACGGGGTTGTGTTTGGTACAAAGCTTCTTCAATGCAAGTGATGGACACTGGCTCTTGTTATAGTTGGACCCTAATGCTTGGAGGGAAAGACTTGCTCGACTCCACATATTATATATGTGGTTTTCATGTCATGTTTGACACATCTGGAGAACTGTCAACATGTCACTTTTATGTACATGGTTTATTAATTAACACAACTTGTTTCTGTGACAGAACGTGTGATTGAAACACTAATCCTGGAGGTGTAGGATTGCATGAGGTGTACATATGAACTTGAACTATATTCTTGGGGAGTGCATTTACAGTCAACTTTTGTGTATGCTTTTGTCTGTTTATTTTCTTGTATTGTTGTCAAACACGTCTTGTTATAGCAAACGTTTGCAGTTTCGGTCTTTAGTGTGTTTACTGGATCAGTGAGGTCAGACCAGAGCAGGATTTGGATAAACTCTGTTTGGTCCAATTTCCTAATATCATACAGGGGTGTATATAGGAACCAAACACTAAGTTAGGAAAAAGAATACTATTCTGCTATTTGCTAATGAGTGGAGATAACCTTTTTATGCTCTACTGAAGTGGATGTGTTCTGTTCTAAAATACATCAGTATTGATGCATATAGTTGTGGAATATCCACTCTGGTTTGTGCATCTGCTTTCGGTAATGTGATATCCATGGCCTGGCTGTACATGAGGGCCTGGCTGTACGTGAGGCCCTGGCTGTACGTGAGGGCCTGGCTATACATGGCCATGTCACCTAACACACATCAGCTTGCAATGCAGCTCAATAAATGTGGTTATTGAGCTTGCATGTTTCTGAAACCAAGCTGTTTGACCAATATTTCATGGCGTGTTGTAACGTGTAACCTGCTTTTATGTGGGGACAACACTTTGTTATCATTAATCTTTGCAGAAATAAAGTTTGATGAATTTATTAATCATTTGGTAATTTGTGGTTGCATGCAGTTTAAACTGCCAAAATAATCACTCACTATACACTACCATTATTTTTGCCAAAAAGGTTTGGAGAAAAATCTGAAATAGACATACAAATGTAGAACATTGTTGTGCTGAATTTGTTATGGATAATGATATGCTATTTTAAATGCTCATTTGTTGTACATTGTACAAAGTTTGAAGGCTCACCTCACTCCAGATGTCGGTGAAAGAGAAACAACTAATACACATTTTCTCGTAAAATATTTTTTAATAGAATATTCTGTATAAAATAAAGAGGACCGGTGGATGGCGACACCGACAATAATTATCAACAAATATCATTTCACAAAAATTACATTCCACAAATATCTTTTTCCATTATACACGTCCCTGTAACCTCTGTGTGAAGTGCTGTAGACATCTGCAGTGCAAGTGACATCTAACTGACAGTTTTCTCAATGACTAATAACGTTTCAATAATACATCCTAATTACACTTGTACTGTACATAACACTACTTATTCTAATTAGCAAATATTGTTTAAGTTGCATTATGAAATTCCGTTTAATTTTTTTTAAATCCTGTGGATCTACATGTCCCATGTTACAATATCACTCGATTCTATTTAAGGGAATTAATAAAATATGCAATTTTTAGATAAAATAGTGTAACATACAAAGAATATGTGTTTGCATGGCACAGATTCATTTCTCTGTTTGCTGGACGTGGCGACTGGTAATTTTGCAAATGCAAAGTGACAAACACAGTAGCAACTGATGTCAAGTAGGGAGATAATCTCTCTGATATACAAACATTTTCTTAGAAAGTCGAACAGCTAAAAATCATACTTATACTCAGAATGCAACTTCAAATTGGAGACATGTCATACCACATGTACTTTCATGAGAGTTCAGAGAAGTCAGTCAGTCACCAGGCTGCACTGAGTAAATATGTGCTTTTTATGTGCAGGTAAATGTGTCTAATAACAAAGTGACACTAGAGCCTATGTCTACTCTGTCAACCCACGGCCCCTACCACAACAAACTCTTGTCTGTCAATACAGTAAATACTCAACACTAACAAGTAAACTAAAGTGCATGTAGAAAAGTTGTACTGTTAGAACAAGAGGTAGACCATAAGTATGTCTACATTAGTATCTAGTGCCTGAAAGATGGCACGTATGTGAGAACAGAGAAAAAACCATGTTTGTGACAGTGTTGACTAATGTTGGCAACACTTAGCTACCTACACCAACCTCAGAGAATAGTGGATGCCATTTAACTCTTATATTGTTCATTTCCCAAGTTCTCTTTGTCCACATTTACACACAATGGATAACTGAAC